>JAJJWW010001349.1:0-225997 GCA_023531295.1 Papaver armeniacum
GATGTAGGAAGTTTGGGTATTGAGCGGGCATAGCGAAGTGTCGATGGGAAGGCATCAACGAGCGTTGGATGCATCGGGTGAAGATCTTAACGGCTCGGGATGATGTGCGGCGATTTGGTGTTGAGCGGAGGCATCAAGATATGATGAGGAAGTCGGAGCGAGCGTAGGATGTAGCTAGACGCGATCTGAATGGCTCGGGATGAACGGGTTCGGATCCGGGTCATGGGTAGCTCTAGCCCATGTCTTCCTTGTTGGGTTGCAACCGATTCGCGCGTGGGCTTTGGCTATCCGCTCCATAGATGCTCGACTCCATTCTCTCGCTCCTTTGGCTCCTCGATTTCTCCGGACTTTATTTAGTACCTAAAAACACAAAATTAATTAATACAAATATTTATTCTTGAAAACAAAGAAAACACAGAATCTGGGATAATATCTGATTTCTAAGCGCAAAGGATGAGTAAAATGCCAATAAAACGGTGTATAAATATGCACTATTTGGCACTCATCACATAGCCCGAAAGGCATGCATCTATACGCAAAGGTACCAAAGGCATAGGTAAAAGTGGTTTTATCTTGGTCTTCTGAGGCAATAAAGATTTGATTATATCCGGAGTAGCCATCTAAGAAGCGATAATGACTATGTACAGCTAATCTCTCTATCATTTGGTCGATAAAAGGAAGGGGAAAGTGATCCTTCCTTGTGACCTTGTTCAATTTCCTATAGTCAATACAGACACGCCATCCCGTGGTCACTCGGGTTGGGATTAACTCATTATCATCATTTGGGACTACAGTGATACCTGATTTCTTGGGGACAACCTGAACGGGGTTGACCCACTTACTTTCTGAAATTGGGTAGATAATACTCGCATCTAACAACTTAAGCACCTCTTTTCGAACTACCTCATTCATGTTAGGGTTTAGTCGACGTTGCATCTCCCTAGAAGGTTTGGAGTCTTCCTCTAAATGAATCTGATGCATACACATAGTAGGACTTATACCCTTAATGTCTGCTATAGTCCACCATAATGCTTCCTTATTGTCTTGAAGTACATTTACTAGCCTACTTTCCTGATCACTATCCAAATCGGAAGCTACAATCACAGTTAAAGTCTCAGATGGGCCTAAAAACACATACTTTAGAGTGTCGGGTAGTGGTTTAAGGTCCAACTTAGGAGGCCCTTCTAAAGAAGGAATTAAGGTAGTCTCAGAAGCAGGTAATTGTTCGAACCTAGCTTTCGATCTATCAGTGTCTAAAACAGGGGTAGAATCTAATAGAGCATTCACTTATTCAACAGTACTATCGTCGTCAAAATCTAAACCAAAATGGGATAAAAAACTTTCTAATGGGTCTCAGACAAAATGTTTGTAATGACTCCTGAACTAAGGCTTCTATCATGTTCACATCTTCAACACATGTGTCATCTAGCTCATAAGGTAGATTACTGACATTAAAATGTTCATATCCATAGTCATATTACCAAAAAATAAATTCATCACACCATTTCGACAGTTAATGATCGCATTAGACGTAGTTAAAAATTGAAGACCTAAAATCACAGGTATCTGGTTCTCTGGGTCGGGGACAGGTTGGGTATCTATCACAACAAAATCAATTGGATAAATAAACTTGTCGACCTCAATGAGAACATCCTCGATAACACCTCGAGGAATTTTAACAGACCTATCAGCTAACTGCAGTGTCATCTGAGTAGGTTTCATTTCATCAAGTCCTAGTAAGTATACATGGTACGGTAGTAAGTTCACACTGGCTCCTAAGTCAAGTAAAGCTTTTTCTACTCGGAAGTTACCTATTATGCAAGCAATGGTAGGGGAACCTGGGTCTTTGTACTTTGGAGTTGTGGTGTTCTGAATGATTGAACTTACGTGACTAGCTAAAAAGGCTTTCTTATAGACGCTAAGTTTTCGCTTTCGCGTACACATATCCTTAAGGAACTTGGCATAAGCAGGATTTTGCGTAATTGCATCTAATAAAGGAAGGTTTATGGTAACTTGCTTAAAAACCTCCAATATGTCATACGAAGGAGTCTAGTAACTCGCTGACAGGGGATTCACGAGTGTTCAGAATCTCTCGTTCCAGACGGGGGATGAATCGGTTGTAGTCAACTCGGGCCACTGACTCCTATGTCAGTATACGAACCCAATGTGCAGAAAAAATATCGTAATTTTCCTCCTTCTCTACAAACAATTTATATTTAAAAGTACCCTTCCGTAAGGTAAAAATAAAAATAATGTCCCAAAGTCCAAAGTGTCCAAAAAAAAAAATTACAAAAATAATAAACCCTAATACAGTTTTTTTTTTTCTAAAAATAAACAAAACCCTAAAAAAAACAAAATTTGTCTTCTTTTCTGTTATTTTCGCTTTAATCTTTAGCTCCAAGTCCTTACGAAATCACCAAACTCCTTGGCTCAATATCCTTTATGATCCAGATTTGTAGATAGTGGTAAAAAGTGATTCGATTCTCGAACTTGTGAAGGATTTTTTTAGACTTAAATTCAAAACTAAAATAGAAAACTCACTAATAATTATAGCAAAAACTGACAAAGTTGATATCAATATTAAAAGACACCGAGGCTAAGATTCCACTATTTTCCAAGTTCAAAGCGATTTAATCCAATATTTATATTCAAGCAATTTTCTCGTTCAGTGTGATTCTAAACTATTGCAACATGTAGATTTTCAAAATAAAAAGTGTAAATCCAAAGTGTAGAACATCAAAAACCTATGGCCAAGCATGCTCTATCAAAAGAAATGACAATTGCTTGACAAAAATCATTCAAACAATTTTCAATCAAGGCAAATAATCATAAAATAATTGCAATAAATAGATAAAATAGAATGTACCACTTTTTGTTAGAAAAATAGCTTCCTCTATCGCCTAAGCAATGGGGTTTAGCTCCTCATATTAATCACATGCTCAAAATACATGTTTTTTGCTCAAAAGTTGATTAAAAGAGTGAAAAGGTATAAAGCAGTGTGTTTGTAACAAATATATTTGTTACAGAACTACTGTTACAGAGAAACCTTAACACAGAACTGTTGCGAATCCTGAATAATTGTTGGAAAAATTGTTACAAAGGTTTTGAATTTGAAAGAATAGGTCACGGATTCTGCGACCTTCTTCTTCTGTTGTTCTCTGTTTCTTCTTCTTCCTCTCGCCTATGTCTCTGCAACTTGATTGTTTTCTCTCTTCAATGCTTCTAAACCTCCCTAAAGTGAACGTAACCCATCTATGACCTATCCCAACTCCTTTTATTGCCCACAGGTCGATTAAATCTCAAGAAATCTCTGGTTGTTCTTTTTTTGCTTCCACCTCAAGTCACGGGATTTTCTTTCCCTGCCAAGCCTCTCTACACGTCTATGTACGTTCAAACCTTCCAAAACTCGATAGACACGGATCCTATAAGAATATACCTCCTCTCCTCTGCACGTAATTTCCAAAAATACAACCAGAAAATCCCGCAATATCTTCCTTTCCTGTTTTATCCAAACGATCAGAACACACGTGCCATCCCTAATACGCTCTAACATGTCTAGCCCATGCCAAAACAGCGATTAAATCTCCACCAGAACATCTCAACAAAATCAAACAGACCCGAGAAGAACTATCCTCCCTGTTTCGCTTCAGTTCAATAATCCAGCCCATTCTAACCAGTTCTGATGACCATATCTACCCTATTTCGTTGATTCAAGTCATCCCAACAAAAATCAGCAGTTGAATCTCATTAAAACTCGATCAAAACTTCAACCATAAATCTGGTTCGCTTCTGCCAATTTTCCCGCCAAAATGAATTTGAATTTTTGGGAATAAGCTGGTCGCCCCCTATCCTTGGCAGGGGTGTAAATAGCACATGTCATGTGGGGTGCCCTTATCCAAAATGATGATGCCTTTAACACTTTTCTAGCCAATTTTTACAGAAATGTTTGTTGCTCAAAAATACCTACAAACACCATAATAAGTACAAAAATGAGCACTATCAATAAATACAATCGAGACAAATCGGACACAAAAATGTGCCCATCACTGGCCTACTATGAGACTTCGGAATGGAATATAGTTGAGAGCGAATAAACCTCCAAGCAATCCAGCTGTAGTCGTGCTCTTTACGTCTATTGAACCTCGCAAGGCTCTACGCAATTGATTCCCTTAGATAACGTCCTTTACAACCTAAGAGTTGCTTCAACCTAAGTGGAGACTTTAGATACCAATTTGGCTCTAATAGATAAGCATCTTCAATTTCCCTTTAGATCGAATGAATCAAGGCTTTGAAATCTGTTTGCAATAGTTAAGCTGGCAAACCTCATAATCTGAATACTTACACTCAATTATATTAGTTGAGAAGCCTGGATAATTAACCACCTCTCTAGAACAATCAAAACCAATCAATTAAGAAGAGTTTTAGATATCTATCTTGAGGAATCACAAAATCCGAGACGAAAAGAACTTTGCGATTTCTATCTATCTTGATCCTGAAGGAGATTGACGAAAACCTCGATAACATAAAGAACAAGATCAGGATGCATGGACTATCAAGGTAGATATAGTCGAATCCCTAAGTGAATTCTTTAAGTAGTAAACCAAATTATGTTTCTCAGAGGAAACCTATGTTCATCGAGGACGACTTTATTATACAACTAGGACACAAAAGTGTCAGGGATTGAAATTACCAGTACGTTATTTGAGTCTCTCTATTTATAGACTTTCAAGACTGATGGTTTCTTAAAATTCATGCTAAGATAACTTGAGACTTTTTTCGTTTATATGAAACTCTTGATAGGAGTTCATGTAAGCATGTGAGAAGTTCGTTTTGAAGTTCATGTAAGCATGGTCCGGGATACTAGAACCGTGTATTATTATAGCTCATGGCAAGTATTCCTTAAGAACTAATAAGCAAAGTCAAGTTCATTTAACACTTAATACTTGAATCATGATACACAAATACCGAGTGATTTAGTGATCAAAGATGTCTTAGAGGTGTTTATGAGAGTTGTAGCAATTGCAAACATATTTATAAAAATATTCTATGACAATCTGTTTAATTCGTACCGGGTAGGTATGCAAAACGATACGCATACCTATGGAGTTGTTCGTGAATTCAGAGAGCTACAATATGCGTATTAGGTATGCATACGCTAGGCTATTCACAAACTCAGATCACCACGGTATGCGTACAAACCCTATTCATGAACTTAGAACGCCATGGTACGCGTACTAGGTATTCATACCTACCTATATTCTGGAGCTTCATATATCCACGGTACATGTACCAAGTATGCATATCTACCCTGAGTTCAGATTTCAGAAGTATGGAAACTCTCTTTTGATGTTTTGAAACATTCTCATTTGTCGTAGATATAAAATATAATTGCTTTGAACACTTTCAAATAATCAATACGAAACAAACATAGTTCTTGAACAATAAATTGTCTCGAACTGGGATTGCTAAGGACTAATGAATATTCATTGCTTGAATCAAATTTCAAGATGTTTAACAAAACAAGCTTGACTCGAATTTATATTTTACAATATTAAATCTACTAGAGGTCATACGGCATAGACTCATATAGATAAAATGGTAATTCATGTGAGTAAATAGAATGGTTCGGTCTTTACATACCTCTTTGTTGATGAAGTTCTCCAAATGCCTTCGTTTGATCTTCATTGATGTCTGATACTCAACTATCATAATCTAAACCTAGTCTGAGACTTGACTTTAGTAGATTAGAAATCAATCTATAGTTTTGTGCGTTTAACATTGATAACAAGGTTGAGATAGCAAAACTTGAGAGTTCGGCCGAGCAATGCTCTAACACTAAGCATTTTAAAAGACCTGAGTAAGTCAGAACAATTAGACTTTGCAATACAACTTATAAACTTATATAAAAAATCTTAACCAGGAGAATAAAACCTTTGTTGAATAAGGTCATCTCCCCTTTCCAATCAACCTTTCACTCATCCAAATAGATTTCATAACATAATTGTTGTACATGAAAAATTCATACTTACAAAAAGAAAAAAGCTAAAACTTGAGGATTTTTAGGAATTAAAATTGACATGTCAAAAGCTTTTGACATAGTTAATTGTTAATTTTTATTTGAATGCTCCTAAGGCCTTTGGTTTCAACCAACATACTTGATCCCTTATAGAACAATGCATCTCCGCAACCTCCATCTTAGTTCTTCTAAATGGTATTCCTAGTGAGATTTCAAAACCTTTTATAGGACTCAGACAAGGAGATCCTCTATCTCCATACCAATTCATTATTTGGATGAAATTTTCTCCAGACTTCTTCTTCTTCAGGAAAAAAATAAAATCATTCTCAAAACATCTCAACAAACTAAACTAATCTTTCATCTCTTTTTTTTTTGATGATTGTCTTATCTTTGTTAAAGCTGACTTAACTGGATGCAAAAATATTCTTAACATCATATAAAATTTTAGTACAGCTTCCAGGCAACTAATAATTTTGATAAATCACGAATCTTTTATAGTAAGAAAGTCAATGATAAATACTAAAGGATGATGTCAAAGCTTCAAAAATCAAAAAAATGGACTTAAAATACTCTTACTTAGGAGCTCCTACGTTCATATACAGATCCAAAATAAAGAACTTAAAACCATACTGGAAAAAATGGAGAATAAAATTCAAATATGGATTATTTAGGATTGACTTTCTTACTAGATCTAGAAAAATTCAAGTATGGGCTATTTAGGTTCTACACCAATCTAGAAAAATGGTTCTAAATAAATTTGTTCTCTCAACTATTTCCACATTTCAAATAAGGTGCTTTGTCATACCAAAAAAGTTATTCACAAGATCAATGATATTCAAAGGGATTTTTTGTGGGGGGATCGAAGCAAACTCTAAATGATTCTACCCAAAAGACTGGTCTAGACTTTGTAAACAAATAACAAGATGAGGATTAAGATTTATGGATGCTCACAATGTCTAGACCAGGCTTTTGAGTAGAATCATTTAGAGTTTGCTTCTATCTCACACCAGAGTCAAACAAGTACTTTAGAACAAAATAAGCCCTAAAAGGCAAAACTGCTAGGACAAGTTTTTAGATCTGGAAATGCATTAGCAAAAGGCATGGCTCTTATTGATCAGAATAACATATAAGATGTGGGAGATGGAAAGATATTAATATCTGGGAAGACAACATGGGTACGAGACTTGGAAAATAATTTAACTCCTTTTCGTACAACTAGTAACAACCATCTAATACTTGAGGAGGAACTTAGTGATCCAATCACTTAGAAGTGGACTTGTTCACGGGCAAGAATCATGTCTTGAGGAATGATAATCTTAGATGGCTTATAATTGACTCTGGTGACTTCACAGTTAATTATATGTATGACAGGTTTAATGAAGTCAACTTGAATGCAAATAATATGAATTTGCAGGATCAATTCTAGAAAAACCTATGGAAACTAGAAGTTTCTCAGAAAATAAAAATTTCCTATGGAAATGTCTGCAAAATACTCTTACTACTAATGCTCGGATGTATAGAGTTGTCAAATATATTTCTCACACTTTCTCCTTTGACAGTGAAAAATCTGAAATAATTGAACATTTATTCTTTCAATGCTCATTTGCTAACTCCGTTTGGTACTTACCACCTCATCACGTACAATTTAATCTCAATAAATCTGTCAAATTTCTAAATATTTGGAAAACCTAGATGCAAAATCCTATAAACTCCAATGCTTGTAGATATAGCTCTTACCATAATGTGGTTTATATGGAAAGAAAAATGCAATAGAGTGTTCCAAAGTAAACAAAATACTCCAATTCAAATAGCGTTAGCAATTCAGAGACATTTACAATACTTGACCCAGTCTAACAATATTCCAAGAAAGAAAACCTCTGAACCTAGAAAAAAACTGAAAAATGGGTCCAACCTGGCAGAATGAGACATAAAATAAATATAGATGCGACATGGATCTCTAAATCATAACCCTCTGGATTTCCCTAATTTTCAAAAATGATACAGGTAAATTTGAAAAAGAAAGAGCAGGACCATCATCTGTAGCAAACCCTGAAGAAGCAGAAGCCATATGAGTCCTAAAAGAAACACACTGGCAAAAAAAAAAAAAAAAACAACGTTGTTTGATTACTTGGGTAGGACCAAAGCTTCAATTTTTTGGATAAGTATGACTATTTAGAGGAAAATAAGCTAGCGAAGAAAATAGTGGAATCTTGCCCAAATTTTCATGGTTTCTATTTTTGTACATCAAATACAATTGCTAATAAGCTAGCGAAGGAAAATAAATTTTTCAATTGTAATTTGAATTGGGACACTATCCGTCATTTCTATATTTTTTGTTCCCTTATAAGTAGGTATTCACCTGATATTAGATGGCTCTACTAACTTTTTTCCTATTAGGCATGTCAACGGTACTTATCGGAACGGATATAATCTCTACCATATACATGTCTGATAGGAATTACCAGATATTCGATAATATCCGATGGATAATCAACATTCACTTCCATATATGTTCCGATAATAATTTCATATATCCGATAATATCCAGTAATATTCGATAGTACATCATTAAAAGAAAAAAAATAAAAATCAAATTTTTATGTTTTCTGTAAGTTTTATAAATTTCATACAAGCAAAGAAACCCTAAGCAATTAAAATAAACCAAATAGTATCAAATAAGTAAATTAGATGCTCAAATTTCATTTCATAAATTACCAAGTTAACTATTAAATATATTATTTTTTGTATGTGTATGTTTTTAACTGATGCCGGATATTACTATAGGACAATATTTTTTCCGTATCTAAAAAATTAAAATCGAAACATCCCATACCCGTTATTCAAAATGTCAGATAATACCATAAAAATTTTGAACGGACTCAAACAAATACCGAATATTCAGTTATCCTTGACGGATTTTTTTTTTTTTTTTTGGAAAAAGAGGTTTCCCTCATATCATTGATATCAAATTAATGTTTTCTCCTTGAAAGGAGTTACGGATTTCGGATACATATTCATTCCAGCTTTGGATGTTCAAATAAATCAACAAAGCATTTAAAGTATAGTCTTTCCATGTGTGTTGTATGGCATACTTGTTGCAAAAAACTGATAAGTTTGCGACACAAATTACATTAAGTCTCCTAACTAAAATGAAATCAAGTGCTAAAAAAATTATCTCGAACTTTGTCTTGTTTCCAAAATCTGCGCTTATCATGTATCTTTATTCCCTTGCTGTCGCATACATTCCTATCAACAACAGTAGAGTGGGTTCAGAATTGCTTCTAAACAAGATAGTGTGACCACTCAATTCTGTTGCCCATCGGAAAGCAGCTTTAGCCCCTTTGATCTCCAGTTGTTCCCAGGATGTGCAGTTAACGTTGAGTCATCTTGCTTCTCTGATTGTACCTATATAGTCACAAAGAGTTAACCCAATTCCTGCCTTTGCTGCCGAGTCCCTCATTGATGGAACTATATTCATTTTCAGCTTCATCGAAACAGCTTTTTCTCTTGTTTGCTGAGTAGTTATTTTCAGATTACCATCATCCTTACGAGTATAGGAGAGGGACTACATTATATTGTAGCCTGGTCTGTTTACAGTCATATAATTCTTTATAAACTTGGCTATGTTGTCTGTCGTTACACTGTTTTGACTCTCTTTTCTAAAGGTAATATTGCACCTTGATTTCCAAATAAACCAAATAATTACACTACATAGAACTTGCCATTTGATTCTTGACGGACTTAGCTCTTATGGTTTCTTAACCTTTTAATGAATTCCTAATTTACAAAAAATAGAAAGAATAAAAAAATCTACTCTTTCCATTTCCACTAGGTGTGAGGGCTAGAGAGTAGAGAGTGACCTTGCTAGTGCAATGAAGATGGAAATGATCAAAGGCCTAGACTCGATTGTTCTAGATAGTTCTAGATATGGACTACATTAATTGTCCATGTTATAGAGTGTTCCAGATGGAGGCTCCGGATCCCCTGTGACCTACTTTCCTGTCTCTTCATGTCCCGACCAATCAGCGTGTGCCACCTATTTTCCTCTATATAGTATTTCACGGCAAAATTACATTATCCTAACGCTGTTGTTTTGATCACCAAAGTATGTGGATATCTCTTTGGTTCTTCGTCTTCTCAAAGAAATTCATTTTTGATATCTCTGGCTTGGGGGGGAAAAAATCTTTGATCTCTCTGATCAATTTGAAATGATGGATTTTTTTTTTTAAGCATAAGTAATAAATATTTTTATAACAATTTCAATATTTGGAGAAAACGAAAAAACCAAAAACCTGGTTCAGATCCATAAACCCGGGTTGATGATGTTGGTAGAATGCTAGTGGTAGATTCTGAATAGAATTATGTTCATGGAGATCTATTTAATTTCAGTGGACAACGAATCCAAATTAGGCGGAAGTGGAAGATAATTACTGGAGATATGATTATGATTTAAATCTGTTTTGATTACTTGCGAAAAACGAAGGGGTTACAAAAACTGAAAAAACAGGGTTAGAAAATCAGGAGCAGAAGTACAATTGCGAATCCATACGATGTTTGGTTTGGGATTTTACATTAGTTAGATGGGAAGTTATCATAGATTTACAAGAGTTTTACTGAAGATCAACTATATGAACATGGATTTATCATATATTATCTGCAGGATTAAATTTTTTTCCCTCATGAGAACGATGAAGACGACCGTGTAGTTTGATATTAGACGCCGTTAACTATTACGTTTATATCTGTAAAGCACGTATAGGTGGCGCACTCTGATTGGAGGGGACAGGAAGAGACAGGAAAGTGGGGGACAGGCGATCCGAAGCCATGGATGGAGAGGTAGCAGCACATTATCTATTTGCAGTGGGAACTGTGCAAGTGTTGGGGACGGTGCTCATACAAACCCATCTGAATATTCAGAGGGCAAAGACAACAAAAATCATACTTACATCAAAGGAAGAGATAAAAATGAAAAGCCAAAAATCAAGCAATCCCTGCAGTAATTGTCTACGCGCCTCGCAACCCACTCACCTATTCACACTTTGCAGTCTCTGATTGATAATTATGTCTGTGCAAGGAGGACACATGTCTGCATCTCTTTGATGGCTCTGTTCTATTTCTTTCTTTCTTTTGGGTACCAAAACTTTTTGGGACGACACTCCTTTTCTCTCACCACCGACTCATATTATATGCACCACGTGCCACAACCTAAAATTCTGATCTAGCGCCTTACTCATTATCTGACTGCCAACATTCAAGATTTAATGTTGCTGTTTTTGGTCCTTGTTTAGGCAAAACCTCATCTTCATAATCCGATGGAAATCCATACTCATTGGATGATAAGCACAAGATGAACTCATAAATGATTGTGGATGGAGAAGTACTTTCCTGAGTCATGGATGGAGAGAATAAGAATTACAAATCAAACACATGCAGTAATGTTGTTGTACTAGATAAAGAAGTAGTGTTAATATAAATAATAAATCAAGTATTTATTGTATTAATGGAATAAGAAAGAAATCTCAACAACAATTTTTATGGTCTGCTGCGCACACTTGCTTTTACAATAGTAAATAATAAATGATACATTCCAACTTATGGATGATAATCCTCCTCCTCGGAAGCCTTGGATCGCTTGCATTTCATTTCTTGTACATACACATATTTATAAATAAAAATATCAACTCAAGCAAATAATAGGATACACCAATCAAGCATTCCCTTATAGATAAAGCCACGGCGGGGGTTTATAGAGAGTTTTGCATTGAATGGTGCAACATTAGACATCTCTGTCGACCTTGCATTCGATGGGCATTGTAGGGAACCTGACTCGGTCAGTGCAATAGTTGTAGATGGTGTATCTTCGTCGCACGTCAGCCAATTTTCTGTACTGAATACCATCAAGATCTTGAAATGCCTTTTGGTCCCACCATTTCTGGCCTTGGGTTCTACAGTATTTGGCTGTCACGGATTCCTCACAGCCGTCTATGTGGAAACCTTTGTAGGCAGCGATGAATGGTGCCTTTGACCAGTCGGTCTTCTCGAGCCCACCCCTTGTTGCCCAATCATCTGCATTCCATAGACTGTTGTAGATTTTCATGGGTTGGTTGAATGGGAACTTTGATCCTTTCACGTTCTTGAACACCCTGATTGGGACGCTATCCACAAAGAATCTGGCAGTTTTATCCAAAAGGGTTTTGTTAGAAAACAATAGACATATAAAACAGGCAACACAACAATTAATTATTAAGGAAGGAATACTTACACAATCTGGTAAAGGTTCCATAAAACGGAGTAGGAATGGAATTCTTTGGTTGGGTCAAACCAGAGAAAGATCCTTTGTTCCCTGTTACCCGTTCCTCCGGTGAAGACATTTGTTTGTAAAATGTAAGGTTGTCCGGTTCTGTTTCCCAGAAACTCAAAGTCTATCTCATCGTGTTCATTGTTATTAGATGATAACTGAAAAATCAAAACAACCAATTAATAAGAAACCAAACCAAGAAAATATATTTAGCCAGAAATGTAACTGAGAATGGTGACTACTTCTTACATAGAAAGCTGTAACTGTTCCTGCTGAATCTCCTGGTACCATCTTGATATCCATACTGAAGTGACCAAACAGGTAAGATCCCTTCGATTGAAATCCAGTTCCTTTTGTAAAAAAAAAGAAAGAAAACCTCAAATATGTTAATCACCGCTTTGCTTAATTTTAAGAGAATTGATTGAGGATTGCAAATTTGCAAGTTAGTTGGTCAGTACCTGTGTATTTGTCCAGCATGAGAGTAATGTCGTTACCACCATTGTAGTATTTGATGTGATCAAAAGCCCATGTAGGTTTATAGTTCCTATCGAAGGGTACACTCACTGGCCTTCTTGGTGCAGCAGCAAATGCTCCAGAAGCCAAAAAAAAGAGACCCAAACATAGACTTAGAAACTGTTGAGACCCCATTTTCATCATCTGCAACAATACAAGTAGTGTGTTAGCAAGTTAGTTTGCCAGACAGAGAAAGAAATTTGTTATGAATAAGATTGGTTCTTAGTTTATTACCCACAGAGAAAGAAGACTAGGATGAGAAAAAGAAAGAGAAGGAAGTAGTGATGATGAGTGAAGAGAAGTGTGTGGGTTGCTACTACTTTTATAGGCAAAGAAAAACCAAAAAGAAAAAGAGTTTCTTTTAATTTTTCTTAAAATTTTAAATTTATGAAAAAAGATGTTGTAATCTTGAAATAATAACTTAGTAGCAGTATATGTCATTCATTGGTTCAGAATATTGATTAAAAATCAATAAAATTGTTGTACAGCTAGTGTATTATGTATGTAATGTTTTGGTAGTCTTCTTTATTAGATGGAGAAAGAAAGAAAGAGAAGTCCAATAATGTATAGTTTTTGAATTAGACTGCTGCTGTTGCTGTTGCCGCTGCTGCTAGCTAGCAAGAGTGTTACTGCTTGGAAGGTCTTGGGAGAGAGATGATGAATGACGTTGATTAAACACTTTAGCGACTTTACTGCCATTGATCATGAGGTCCCGTATGGTATTTCCTAGCTAGCTAGAGGCAGAGGTTCATCCAAATACTCTTTTTATACATATTCCAGGCTATTTGGACTCGAGTCGTTATCTTCGGCTATGGGCTTATGAGAGTGACTAGAACTAATTACTGTTAACTCTAGTCATTATCTACACGGATATATATGAAGTATAAATTCTCATATTTGAAGTCAATTCTTTAAATCTCTGCACCATGCATGTTTCCTAATGCGATAAAAATAAAACATAACTAATATTAGTATTAAACCATAATGATAGTTAGAAATTAGGATCTCGATCAATAGTTTAGCGGACAGTTTGTTGGGCAGTCCACAGTCAGTAGATTGAACATGCATGCATGCACCAAAATACAAACCAAATACTCCCTCCGTCCCTAATTAGATGAGCTACTTGGTTTTTAGTTTTGTCCACAAATAGATGAGTTATTTCACTAACCAAGGGGATATTTCTAAAACTACCCTTTTAATTGATTATTTTTTCTATAAGAAATATGTATAATTTGATAGTCATGTTTATATTCGTTGCGTAGGTGTTTTAAAACGCTTTCAACGGTATAAAGTTTATAAAAAACCGTGGTATAGTTTAAGAGATAAATCGTTTCTAAATTTTACTAATTATTGCGTAAGGGTATAATTGTAAAAATACTTAAATATACTCCACTTTCTCCTGCGCTTTAAAATTTGTCTAAAACTACAAGTAAATTTCATCTAATTAAGGACGGAGGGAGTACTATGAAAGATTCACTAAATAATGGATTCAGTTCAGTAATGGGATTTCTTGGCAAATATGATTTTTGTTATGTTGTACAAGTTTATCTATCTGGACTCTGGCCCAACAATGAATATGTGAATGATCTTGTGGCCACAGAATGATGCATGCAATGCAATCATCGACAGCTAGTTGTATTGTATGTATGTGTAACAGCTGCATGATGCGTATATATCTAAGTCTTGATGAACATTTAAAACTCCGTGGTCCTACGTGTTCTAAACTCAACTAGTCCCGCTACATTGATTGGTCCTACGTACTTGGTCCAGCTACAATACCTATATATGGGATGTAATAGTATATTTGGATTTTATTCTAGGTTCTCTGCTTATCATGATTATATGTTTGAAGCGACCTTCTTGTTTTATCTCTATCAATCGAGGGCGTGGGGACTGTGATGTGCCATGCCCATGGATCCATCAGCTTTTCCGTTTTACTATCCAGCCAAATTTGAGGACTATGAGCTTACCGCTAACCTAAGGCTAGCCCCAATCGTGGTCCAAGATTCAAGCAGAAACTTGGATCCACGTCACCCAACCAGCTCGCCTAGGCGTAACGGGGATCCAAGTTTCGTAGCTAATACGCAGTTTGAACCTGCGTGGCACGCAGTTAGAAACTGCGTTTCATTGGGTAAATCAAAAGCGCAGTTTCTAACTGCGTATTGACCTTGTTGATTTGGTCAATACGCGGTTAGAAAGCTGCGTTTCATTTAAACACCAAAAACATCAGGACTCGCCCCTTCCTGCATCTGTTCTTCATTTTTTCTCTTTGGTTCTTCAAAAATAAAACCCTGAAACCTGATTTCACCCATTTTTTTAAGGCGATTTTGTGAGGAAGTGGCTGTGCTCTAGCAAGGGTATGTTGTAGAAGAGGGGAAACTGTTGGTGGTGTTTTGGAGGCGATTTGATAAGCATTTCCACACAAGGTAGGTAATTTTTTTTTTTGATTGATTCATTTGATTTTTGTTTTTGATTTGTGTTTTAATGGTGTGATTTAGAAGCTAATTAATAAATCATGTTGAATATGTTGATTGATCAGTAGGATGATTGTTGATTTAATTTCAAAAAATTAAAATGTGGAATTAGGGTTTATGTTATTTGGGGTTAATTTAGGTGATTTTGGGTGAAATTGATTATATGGTTTTTGTTAATATGATTTTGGGTAAAATTGATTATATGGGTTAAATTAGCGTTGTTATGTTTTTGATGGTTATATGGGTTAAATTGATGTTGTTATGATTTTGATTATATGGGTTAAATTGATGTTGTTATGATTTTTATTATATGGGTTAAATTGATGTTGTTATGAATTTGGTTAATATGATTTTGATATGATGTAGTTAATATGAATTTGATGGAAATTGATGTTGTTAATATGATGTAGTTAATATGAATTTGATGTTGTTATGATTTTGTGGGCAAACCGATGTTGTTAATATGATGTTGTTAATATGAATTTGTTGTTTATATGATTTTGTTGTTTATATGATTTTGTTGGAAATTGATTTTGTGGTTTATATCATTTTGCAATGTGTTTTTAGGATTAAGTCATGTATTCTTTTGAGTTGATGTTTAGAAGATTCAAGTGGTGTAATTGATGTTGTTAGTATCACTTTGACTAAGATTTTCATTTGAGCAATGTGCATCCCTCCATGTGATCGATATGTGAACGTGTGAATTCATATGTTGATTGTGCATAGATTAACATAGGCGTTTGATATTTGTTATTCACATGTTGATTGTGCTTCCCTCGGTCTTTTCCCTTTTAGATTATGGAGGATATCGATTGGTCTAGGTATGAGAAGTTATCCCAACTATCTCAAGGTGACGGCGAGATACAACATAAGGCCGACAACTTAGTAGATAAGCGCGACGGAACATTTAGGAGCACTTGGACCAACCTTAATAAATTTTATAAGATAGTGGTTAGAAACAACCCCGTGCATTATTAATTCTTCAATGTTGTGGTTTAGAGTCTATATTCCAATTTCATTTTAAGTATGGGGATAAAGGATTACAGAAGCTATATGTGAGAGGTGGTGGAAGAAGACTAGAACTTTTCACTTCAAAGAGTTCGAAATAGGTTTGACTCCTCTAGATTTCTATCGTCATTGGTATTCCAATTGGAGGAGGTAAGCCAATCCCAGAATTACCAAAGGAAACAATGACGGCGCAAGAAGTAGAAGCTATGGATGCTAGGTATTTAGGGGTGTGTTGGATGTTATGGAGCAGAGAAGACGACATGATGTGAGAACGGAGATTATGATTCCAAGGCATGCACGATGCGAGTTTCTCACTTGTCTAATTTCATTCTAAGTAGGGACAATGTTGACAAGCTGCGGCATTGCGGAAGAACCGACTAGAATGTTCTTGCTCGGGTGTATTGGTTCTTTTTGTTTTGCGGTGTAGTGTTAGAGTAGATAAACGATGGTGTATAGTGTTGGATAATTTGGATCTTTGTTGGGTCTTATGATTGGGGTACTCCAACTTTGGGCGTTCTGTACAAACACCTGGATGACTGGAGTTCGTGCAAACGAAGGATATGGGTGGCATGTCGATGATCTTAGAGTTACGGTATTATTTTTATTTAGTAATTGTCAACTTTGTTTTGAAGGAAAACTGAGAGATGATGAGCTGGATCCACACCCGGCTATTAGTCTATTTAATGCGTCGAACCTTAGGAGTAAGGGACAAAAAGATCTTCACAAACACTCTCTGTCGGATGCACGCGCTCGAGATAGATATTAGGATGGGTGATGCGGTTATACGGGACCCCTGGTTTGGGGATAGTGAACACCAACACACGGATGCATTCCAAATGGCACTAGAGATGTCTAAGAGGAGATGTGTCTTTAAGGACAAGGATGGTGCGAGAGCTTCGGTTTATCGGCCGAGAGGTGTATGAGGCGGGTGTTTGGTGCGATTGTTATCCCATGCAACCCACCTAGATTGGAGGACGTAGTAGATGGTATGGAGGTTGAGGTTATTGATCACTTCACTCCTGTCGCTGATGAAGTGTATTCCAAATTTTGGAAAACTCATAGCGTGGGGGCCCTTAGGACCAAAACAACTCACATAGACACACATGATGATATCGGAGTTGGTCACGGCGGTATACCCGTAGTTTGATGCCCCGAGGTCCACCCCTAGCATGTCATCCCGAGACATACACATACGACCAAGCCGGACAGTCCATGAGGCAACTCCCAAACCTACAATGTGACTTGCCCTTCTACAAAGATTCGTTTGAGGAGCTTGTTCCAGTCCCCATGGAAGGAGAGAACCCATACAATTTTCGGACGTCAACGTCTCGGAGGTTAGTCATTTTATATCTCATCTTCATTTTCATTTGTAGTTTCTTCATTGTTAGACATAATTGTTTAAAAAAACTTTATTTTGTTTTTTAGGAAGAGTTACGTGAGGTTTGCGGGGAGGCATCTTGGTGATTGAGTAGCGAGACGGGTGGCATATGATGAGAGTCGTCGTCGAGCGGTTTATAACACCCCCACTACCCATCGCGAGTTAGGAACATCGAAGGCCAATTCTATTCAAGTCGGGAAGAACAGACATTTCCCACCACATATTTTATTTGGAGTATCCTTGGCGGAAACCGAACACCGTCGCAAGCGTCCGGCTGGAGACCCTTCCCCTTCGAATGCTTATTATGTCCCTCACCATCATGATAGTAACCCCCCTCCAGAGCATAACCCGTTATTGGATCATGCCTCCCCGGTGATTAGTGACTTACCCACCTCAAGTGATTTTTTAGGGCTTAGCTTGGGTGGTAGTTGGCCAGGTAGTGTGCAGGGTAGTGGTCCTAGAGGTGATGATGGAGTGATATGGATGTTGTGCCGGATAGTCGAGTTTTTGGGTTACTCTAGTAAAACCGAGATAAAATTCGGTTGATTAGCTAGGGCGTAGTACATGTTTGCTATTTAGTTCTTGTATGATATAATAAGTTTTTCCTCATGTATGTTGGTCCTCGTCTTATCCCTTTTTTATGTTGTTCATATCCCATGTATAAGTGCGTTATTTTTAATTTTCTTAATTCCGCTTACAAAACAATACCCCGTTTTAAATCCGTTGCCATGATGATTTCAATTGATATTTAGCTGAAAAATGGAGTCGCACATCGTTAGATATATGCGCCAGAACGGAGAGGCGACATACCCGAAACGGAACCACGATGATAGCCATGGAGATTTTGTCGTCATGCATCGCACAAATTTTGCGGGAGGCGCATGACTTGCACAACCCGAACCAGTACAGGTCTTGACTAGAAGAACCAGTACACCGATGTCGTGTGGAGGCGGATGCGAGGATGATGCGGGACTACTTTAACCCCGGATGCAGGTTTGGACCTCGGCGTTTTAAGGGACGTCATGGTTTGCCCGAGAAGTTTTTCTTAGAATACGCCTCAAATTTGCGCTAGAGATCCCGATTTTTGCGGCGAAGAGATGCGTGTAACATCCCTGGTCACACTCCTCATATGAAAATGCTTGCCGTCATGAAACACTGGCAAAGGGGTGGCGGCGGATAGCTTAAACGATTACACCGCGATGGCTGCTACAACAATATACATGTATGCTAAGAAGTTTATGGATGCACTACTTTGGGAATTTAACGACCGTTACATGAGGCTCCCAACAATAGAAGATACTAAGAGGTTATTGGCTCAAAACACATCTCGTGGTTTTCTGGAATGCTAGGAAGCCTCGATTGCACCCATTGGGAGTGGAGGTTATGTCCTGCGAAGAAGCGGGCGACACGTGGGACACCATAAGCCAAACCTTGTTCTCCGAGGCGGTGGCATCGTACGATAGATGGTTACGCCTTTGTTTTTTAGCGAGCCGGGTCTAACAAAGACTTGAATGTGTTGGCGCAGTCGGGATTATTTGTGAGAGACAATGACGCGTTAGCCCCCTTGCAATTTCCGTATCATGGGCAACGAGTACAAACATGGATACTATACGGTGGACCGGCATCTACAACGAAATGCAGGGTGGTCCATAGCTATAAGAAACGTGATGTTATGCCGCCCATCCGAAGAAATTTAATGAATACCACCACGCAAAGAGGAAGGATGTGGAGCGTGCTTTTGGTGGTCTAAAGTCGAAATGGGGTATAATAAGGAATCCTTGTCGTTACTGGTCTCATCGTGACATACACACTATTATGAGAGCGTGTTTAATTATGCATAACATGTGTGTGGAACATGAGTACCGTGATACGGAATGGGCAACTTTGGATGAACGAGAAGATACACCTGCGGTACAAGGTAACGTGGCGAAGCCGCGCGTATTATCAGAGCCATGCCCGCTGGAGATTCTTGCAAGCCGATATCACGGAGCACATTTGGCAGCGTCACCTCCTAGGATTGCGAGACGGTGAATTGGGCCGGTGAGGAGGAGGATGCCATCCTCACTTCCGATGCGGGTACTACCGATGTGGATGAAAACGCCGATGTTTACCCATTGGGTGATGATAACTTTTATGAGAACGGAGAGTAGGAGGAACAGGCACTTACTTTAGTAAGTGAGGATGCCACCATTGTTGCCTTTTATAAGACTACTACTGCCCTTGTTTCTTAAGACTGGTTATGTTTTTAGAATTTTAATTAATAATTATGATATTTTAAGATATTATTTTTCTTAAAAAAATTCGCTTTCTTATTTGTCTTACTAATATTTATTTTAGATTACTTCAGTATTTTTCCGATAAATGCGACCCCTCATTCGCCAAATCCAACTGTCATGATTGAGCCTATGTACCGCTAGATACCGACATACACTTAAATAGCTAACGTCCTATACTTTTGGAAAGAGCATGTTTACTATTCACAAATGACCCATTTGTTGCTCTTGTAAACGTCCTTTCTTTGTTCACAAGATTACCTTTTCCATCAGACTACCACTATAAAACCGTCGATAAGGTTGCCTTTCAATATCATCCCACCATTATGCGCTTCACCGGTGATGAAGATTTAGGAGTAGTAAGAGCATGGATTGCGGCAACAAATCATGGAACACCACAGGGGGTTTTAGAAGATCCAAAAGTTTTACGGAACCGTGTTTTTCAAAACTTTGAAGATCTTACCGGAAGCGACGACAACCGCACTAAAGCCTCGGTAAAAAAAGGCTTGGTCGATAACAGCGGATGTTGATGCTTTTGTTGCATGTCTGCTGCATGTAAACATAAGCCATCCTACGCTATCGTCTGAAGCTCGGGTTAGTAAGCATATCCTTCAATATATTCCGAGTGTTACCTCCATTATTATAAATACGAACGCATAATTAATTTTTTTTTAACTACCTTTTACGAGAAAACAAGAGCCGGGTCGATTTCCGTGCGGAATTAGCTAAGCCTTTCATGTATGATCATCATACGAGCTACTAAAGGACGTTATGCCCGCATACAATGTGGAATGATTACATACTTTAGATGTATTCTTCCTAATAATAATATGTAGTAATGTTTCAACTAAATATAAGGTGGTCTCATTCGAATCGAATAGTCTAAATAACATTAAGAGGTACAACATATAAAGAAAGCTGCGACATTGCAAATTAAATACCACAACGACAACCTAGGGGGAATAAAAAAAAGAAGGATATAAGGAAAAACCAAACTAAATAATGCGACACGATTAAGTAAATACTTAAGTTCAGGACAATAGTTAAATGCAACCAACTTCTCCAACTTAGGTGTAACGACATTTGGACCCTGGCGAATCATAATTTCATTTTGAGACTCGCGAAATACTCCCTTTCACTCTCGTCGGCTATTTGACCCAGGTCAATTCTCATTATCTCCATGTCGGTCACACTGTTGTGTGTTCCTAGCCAACAACTCGGTGCTCGCGCCAAATTTCTAATAGACGGACCGCCATCAAATGCATTTCTTAGAAAATTCATCCTTTCCTCGGCCTCTTTTTGTTCCCATTCAAACCTTTGAACATCCCTATGTTGGAAATATGCCGGTGTCTGGTTCACCCCTTGATGACTCTTCTCTCTTCGCTCTCTAGCTCGTTTAGAATATTTCCCTACAGTGTGCACGGGGACCTTGATCCGATAAAATGCATTTCTTCGTCCTTGGTCCGAGGATTCACCGTTTGTGGTTTGAGAATTGTCAAACGATTCATCATTGGTCTCTGTACCGCTCATAGGTTGGCTTTGTTGGGAGGCTTGGTTGCAAGTTTGAGGAACTAAGATGGACGGATCATATTCACAGGATAGTGCATCTTCAAAATTTGAAAACCTTTTGATGTCTCCAGCGTTTTGGATCTTTCGGATCTTCCTCGTAGAGTACCTCTCCATCCCGGTACTGCAATTAAATTTGAACAACTCTGGATTAGGGATATAATTCCTTTTATATATAATAAACACTGCATTAATTAATTTTACGAAGCTCACCATAGATTGCGGGTCGCTTCCGCTTGGGTTTGCCCTGAAAACCTCTCTAACATGACCAACATATCTCTTGACTTCCTTTCTCAATGTGGCTACTCTCGTTTGGAGCGACTTGAGAGATCTTGTTGTCTCTCCCCGCCATCGTGCGTTGTATTCCACAACAATACGAGACCAGAACTCTCTAGAATCTTGTTCCCTACCTGTAATCGGGTCGCTAGTTATCGCACACCAAGCACCTATTATCGCTACATCTTCCATTCTAGTGAATTTTGACATGACGGAAATTGTTGAAGGAAGTGTGAAGCGAGAGATGGAGATATGGTTGTTCTGATGGAGAATGTATTTGGCGTGTTTGGTTTGGGTGCAACAAACATGAATTTAAAGGCAAAAGAAAATCCGAACGTTGGGCCTCATTAACGGACGCCGCTGCTAGTAGCCGTCGGATCAATCGATCCGTTGGTGATCCAACGTCTAAGAAATGGAACGCAATTTCAAGATGCGTGTAGCGTAAATTGAAAGCTGCGCGTACGCGATTTCTAGCTGCGTGCCACGCTATTCTGATTGCGTGCTTGAACTAACCGTTAGATCCTAACGGTTGAAAGAATCCGATGGTTTACGTGGGTGGATGGTATTTTAACTCTCGTGGGTGGCTTCAACGGTTTTATGAAGAGATGAACCAATTTTGACTCTATAATTTGAGTATGACACCAATTTTGACTCTATAATTTGATTATGACAACTTTGTAGTACCGAAGACACATAATTTTATATTTCCAGTTATAGTATCGTTTATGTAATCTGGCATAAATAAAAATTTGGTACAACTAGTTAAAATAATTCTTAAATAAGTCCATTTTATTGAGATACTTAAACAACGTAGTACAATCGTAACACCAAACATGAAATTAAAGCGAGGAGGACGCAATCAACGATATCTCATACTTGTCGACGACGCATCTCACCGATTGTGGAATCAGAAGGTATGACTGTAGTATATAAATGAAGTTAATAATTTTTTTCATAGAGGTCTATGACATAACACTTGACACTTTGGTTTTTTTTTTTGGAACATACCTCTTCTATATTGGGTAGGGTTATGTTAATCCAATGGTTTTCTTCGTTGGAGAAAAGATTACCACTTTCTTGAGAACTAATACCGCTCCCACCCTAATATGCTTCCCATATTACGGATGTTCCACAACCCTGCGATGGACGTTTCTTTGGCATTTTACCACTAGGATCTGCAATCTTATTAGAAACCCCACAATGAGTAATCGAATCCAACAATTAATCACGAAATTAAATAAGATTAACTAAATGGACAAATCACCTTCACTTTCAAAGTCAAGTCACCAAAATTTTGTCGTACCTCCTCGACCGGTACAACCAACCTTTCGATTTCTCTGGTTAATTGGTTTGATAGATCCCAGTAGCGGTTCGCCCCTCCGAGTATCTTTCTTTGTGCAAAGAACCAAGGTTTAGTCCGAAGGCGAAGATCGTTAACACCTTGTTTCATCCCTAACTATTTGTTGGAGGACTTGTGTAGATACATCGGCCTCGCCCGTTACTATCCTTCGATGTACGTGATCTTGTAACTTTTGAAGCTCTCCCATTTGGTCCAGGAATGATTTTTCTACTCTTTGGATGCACCGCGTGAGTTACGGATTAAAGCTATCGATTTTTTCACTCTTTGGACATGGGGTGAGATCAACGACAACCGATTTATTGCGGTTATGATATGGGTTTGATATGGCAGCCACATACGGGTGTGTTTGTCGAGTACTCCATGGAAGCGTGTGTCGTGGGCCATCCGAGTAACTATCTAACAATCTTGCAAGCTCTTCATCATCAAAACCTTCCCATGGGTCGGCGTCGGCCATTTGTGGATGATTAGTATGTTTGGAAGAATGGACACAAATTTAGTTGCCTATTGGTTGATTGAAGCAAGTTTGAAGGATATTATGTAAACTAGTGTTGGTTTATATAAACCAACAAAAACTGAGGTAAACAACAGCCCACTTGCGTATGGTGCTATTTTAACATCCACTTGTGTTGGACAACAGACCACTTGCGTATGGTGATAATTACAAACTTCCAAAGTACCTCACTAGGCGTCCCTTTAGGCTTCTGACATGTTCCCAGATATTTTTATTAATTGTGGGAATCTTCTGTAGTGTATGTGATTATAACTACAAAGAATGAAGAAAACAGATTCCAACATATCAAAATAGGTCCCAGTTACCGACATATCAAAATAGGTCCCAGCTACCGACATATCAAAATAGGTCCCAGCTACCGACATATCAAAATAGGTCCCAGTTACCGACATATCAAAATAGGTCGCAGTTACCGACATATCAAATAGAGTTTATTATCCTTTACCTCACCGGGCGTCCGGTGTGTTAGTATAATAAAAGGTTTTGTGGGTGTACCTCTGGATTTTTCTTTTTTTTTTTTTTTTTTTTTTGGATTTGTCATGCAAAACAGTAATCCTCCCTTCAGAAACGATGGGGTTTTTTTTGGACCATTGTTTGTCCCTTCCATCAATGAAGGGTTTATTTGCCCCCAGTGCGTAGGATAAATGATAGTCACCAACCACTTTTTAGAAATTATATAATGGGGGTATGTGTAATGTCAATCGGAAACACCCTCAACTACTCTTACATTCATACCAAGTATTTCATCTTTTTCCAAAAAAAAAAACTATGGCCGGATATTCAAACGAAGAGGATGTCGCGTTAATTCGCGTTTATTGTCGCGTTGCCAGTGATCCTACTATTGGAAGAGACATAAGTACTAGGAGTTTTTGGGAGCGAACCCTTGCAGAATATAGATCGGTGATCCACAACGACAATGCAAGATCCACAAAGTCAATCCAGTGTCGAGTCTCAATGTTAAAAAAACATATTAAGAGATACGTCGGTTTTGTGAGAGTGAGTATACGGGGAATGGATGATGGGGGTTATGACCTAAGAACGGCTGTAAGTTTTATTAAGATTGTATCATTTACGTTATTGTATGACATATTATCCGTAGACTAACACCATAAATGAATTTCGTGATCACTGCACAGGACAAAGCGCATATGAGGCGGAGGAAGATTATGGACGCACGAAGCAGATTTTTCAAATACTGAAGGATACATTTGGCGAGAGCTATGATCCGAGTTCGTTCCTCCTCAGTTACAAGGAAATCGATATGGGGAAGAAGCTTAAGACATGACAAAAAACGTCTAAAGGTTTTGTGGGTTAAACCAGCATGAAAACCCTCACGAGACTAAACTCGTCCAGTAGGGCCGCCTAGTGGTTGAAAGGCTTGTTACACGGGCTAAGTGTAATCGCGTGTCACACGAAAATGACATCCTTTTATATTTAATAATAAATTGGTGTGCTTTCCAACCAAATTTGGTGGTGAATTGGTTTTGTGGTGGATATACATATATTTTCAATTTTCATTTACGAGTGAGGGTGACCTGTCATAATTATTACCACTTTATTTTATTGAATATTGGCGTCCCTAAGTGACCACCTATGCGTCCCCTACATCATCACCACTGATTCACCAGCTACGCCGTTTATTGTGAACTCTATAAATATAGCATCACTCATCTTAAATAAAACACGAAACAAACCTTCTTTTTATCTCATCCATCTATATATCGTCTTCCAATTATCAAGTCTTCAACATTTTTAAAAGAATGGCTAGGTTTTCATGCAACGAGGACGTCGCTAATTGGTGCATGGTGTTACGTAAGATTAGATCCGAGAAATTGGCCACGACCAAGGCAGCGTTGAATTCTGGTCCCGGGTTAGAGTCGGATACCTAACCTCATGGGATAATGGGACGGTAATAAGGAACGATCACGTGTTGCGGAGCAGGGGTTAGGTTGTTGGTTAGGGAAGTTACAAGATATGTTGTTTGTGTTCGGCGTTTTTGATGAACGTACCTAATGGATGGAACAATGCACGATGTGTGAGTAAAATGTAAATTTATTTTAATTTTAAATCCTTTTAATGAATCCCGGGTACTAACACATCTTATAAATTTATATCCAGTATGAGGAGGGTAAAATGGCTTACGAACAACAAGGACAATTCTCCCAAGAGATGGCGTCTACATGCGGTATTTGAAGTGATGAAATCACAATTTCTGCTTGAGTATGATCCTGAGATCTATGTACAACCGAGTTGATTCCTCCTCCTCATCGGGATGCTATGCATGATTAAGACAACGACACATTGTGCGAAGGCTTTGTGGGTAAACCTTTATGAAAACCCTCACGAGACAAAACTCGTCCGGTAGGGCCGCCTAATGGTTGAAAGGCTTGTTACGGGCTAAGTGTAATCGCGTGTCACACGACAATGACATCCATTTTTAATGTTTTTGTAATTTTGGTTTGTTTGGTAACTTCGGGGGAGAATGTATTTGGGGCCAAATACATTCTTGGTAGTTATAGAGCGTGGTCCACATCGTATAAATAAAAATTTAATTTCATATGGACAATCGGTTCTTAACATTTAAGGAAAAAAAAAAAAGTATACCACACTAATTTTGTGGGCACACATGTACCACCTTATGTGCAACACCATCATTAAATGACATTGCAAGCCGGGCAAAAATTGTATCGCGGGACTCCTACGGTGCGACATTTCCCTATAAATGGATCTTTGTTGAACCAAGATGGAATACACAATGTTTAACACATCATTAAAATTTTCCCTCTACTATTTTATTCTATTCTATATGGCTGCCGAATTCACCGTTGAGGAGGACGTTGCGATTGTTGCCGCATGGATTCTTTGTATTGGCAGCGTGGGTGGTGAAGGTGTTGATAGACCCACCCGAGCATTTGGCATCGGTACATACCAAGTTTGTCGAAAGATTTGGAGATCCAATACGTAGATCGAGCCAAGCATTAAGATACTAGGATTGGGAGTATAAAAAGAGACGTAAAATTGTATGTTGCCTGCAAGGTAGACTAATGATATGCGTTCCACCAGCGGTCCTTACGGAGGATATGGATATTGTAAGCAGTTTTCGTCATTAAATACCCAATTTTAACAAACATAATATAGCATATGATAATTTGAATGCTTCATGCGAGAAGCGATGACCCAAGCATATTTCCTTGAAAAAACGGACGTCCTTTCGGATATTACGAATGCTACTTACTTATGAAGGACGCCATGAGCGAGTACAATCCGACGAGGTTATATAGGCTTTTACCATAATAGATCTCGTAATCGCAATAGTTAAACGGGCTGAAGTTGAAGATGTCTCGACGCGTAAACGCGTTTTATCGTTTGTTTTAGTTTGGTTAACGAGATGTTTATGATGTTAACCATGGTATTACTTATTGTGTGTTTCATCTTTCTTGCAATTAGGTCATGAACCTTATTAAGAATGACGAGTTTTATTATAAACTTCCTTATTGGTGATCTTTGGTGAAATCAAATTCGGTCATTGCAAGATTAGGATCGGTAGGGTAAAGGAAACCAATCCATTTTTTAGGGTTTTCTATATTGCGGGGCCGACATAAAAAATTTTCTGGTCAATAATTAATGTTCATAATCACCGTCTCTTGTTTGAAACATGCCTTGGATGATGGGAAATTACATGCCACAAACAAACCCTAGTAGAGACTAATCAAGTAAAAGACGGAAATTTTGAAAATTTGTGTGTATGACAACGACATACTATTCGATGACATTTAATTGTTTCGATGACATTTAATTGTTACCAGTCATTGTATCCTAAATAAATGTTTTGGGAATACGAGAGGAGTACCATCATATTTAATATTCCTATTATTTTACCATGAATTAAGGGCAAATAACTAAAGTGTCGACAGGTTGGGTGTCTATTCATCGCTACATGAAAAAAATTTGTTACCGGGTCCTCTATAAAAAAAGTTTTTCGGCCATCGGGATGAAGGTGCAAAACATAAGGTATTCAAATCCATCTAGTTTAAGCTTCTCTGTAACATTGTTTCATCTCGTCTCTTTTATCTCAAACATACAACAATAGTATTATGGCTAGGTATACGAGTCGAAGAGGATGTTGCTATCACTAATGCGTGGGCAAGTGTTGTTACCCTTCCAGAGGTGGACCATCATAGGGTTAAAGCTATCTGATGCAGGCAGCGTATTTGAAAATTACACACAACTATTCCCAAATATTCATCAAAAACGTGATTCTTTGTAAAGGCTAGGCTTGGAGTAATTAAAAAGGGGGTGAGGGTTTACGTCCGATACGAGAAAAGAAATTTATATGACACATAACCAATCTCCTCTGTGGGCGAGTTCAGAGGCTGGTAAGTAGTTTATCTTTTTACTAATACCACTTTTTTTTTAATCTTTAACATGAACACTAAATGCGTTATGAACCATTTGTCCAAAGGAGCGATATGCAAATTGGAAATACGCTCGTGATACAGGCAAAGATTTCATGTTTTACCAATGCTACTTAATCATGAAGGCTAACATCCCCCAACTAAACACGATACAACCGCCACGAATCCTCGCAACAAGGGGATGAAGATTAACAATACCGCATCAACACCATGATATCAATTTAATGGTTTTGTGGGCAAACCTCTTTGTAAACCCTCACGAGACAAAACTCGTCCGTTATGGCCACATAACGGTTTAAATAGTAGATGTCTTTGGTAAAAGTTAGCTAAGTATACTTTGAAAAAAAAAAAATTAGCAATCTTTAATCATCCCATCAATGTATCGACATCAATTTATTACGAATGGTATTTTCTCCTTTCATTTTATTCATAATGACATTTTAAAGTAATAAATATCGTCATGGGTCCCCCTTGGTTTGGTTTCACCACGCAATTTGCTTTTGAGACGAGATATTTGATTCTTTGGGAAGGCGGGAATTTGGGTCGATGCAATGTAGGGGTTATCGATAAATAGTAAGGGTCGCTATATAAGCAGTAAGTGTCCCTTGGTAGCGATGCGACTTTTGGATAAAGATTAGGGGTGGTTAATAATTTGAGTCTTGTCTTTATTAATATTCTTTGGATTCATTTCCACCATGAATTGTCATTTGTGTTGAAGCATTATTTTGAGTCATCAAATCATGATTATGAGTCTTCTTCTGTTTCCAACCCTATACTATGACACCATATGTACAAGTTGATTTAACCCCAACAATGGTCATTGTACCATCTCTTCTTGCCCGAGATAGGTCTTTCCTTGTCCCCCAAAAAGTTGTTTCAAACGGTAAAGGGCGAATGTGAACATCAAAAGTGTGTTTTAAAGCGAGGAGGCTTGTCGGTTGAAAGCGCTGTCGTGCGTGCAAAAGCAGTATTTCATTTACTACGAGTGAATTGGATGTGTTTTAACAATTTCCACATTGATTATTAATTTGGATCCTATAAATATCCAGAGTTTACCCAAAGGTACTTCTCACCCACCGAGTAATTGGAAATCGGATTATCTTCCTCCAAACAACATAGACACAGGAAATCTTCTCACGGCTTTCTACCCCTAAATTAACTCATAAATACGTACACAACAATGGGATCGTTTGATTCGTTTGAAGATTTGCAAATCACTAAAACATGGTACAAAGAATCTCGAGTAGCGAGACCGCTCGCCGGTAAAGCGGAGCCGAAACCTTTTGGGCAAATATATACAACCAATATATAAGGGAATATGGGAATCCAAACGGAAGAAGTCTTCAATGATTCATGATAGGTACCAGATTATACAAAAATCCATTTGCGATTTTATAGATATTCAACAACGACTCACCAAACACGGCCGTATTAGAATGTCATCTCGACAATTTGTGAGTGTCGTTTAATTTATTCCGTCCATTGTTAAATTGATTGGTTCTAAATTTGCGAGTATATTTTCTTTGTGTTTTTGTAGCACGAATTGGTTAAAGCGGGGTATTTAGAGGAAAAAGGTGAGGCATTCACATTCGATGAATGCTATAATTTCATGGTATCCAAAATCCCGAGTATGGATCATAGGTCAATTCATCGACTTCATCGAGTGAAGTCTAAAGCCAGGATCTATGTTTGTAACTACCTTGTGGGTTAGTATGTTATGAACCCTTACGAGACTAAACTCGTCCTTTAGGGTCACCTAAGGGTTTAAAGGCTTGTTACACGTGCTAAGTGTAACCGTGATTCCTACGAAAGTGAGTTAGGTTATTTATTTACGTTGTTCTAATGTAATACGATGTTAAACATGAAAGTCGTTATTTAAAAAGTTATGCATTACGTCATTAAGTAAGAAAACAATTACATCATAAAAGAAAACCACGTATTAACATCATAAACATCTCACACACGATTAACCACTCAATAACCACGCCTCATTGACCGAGAATTAAACACGGATTAAACATTACATCATAAACACATAACATAAGTTTAGTCATATTAAAGAGCAACCGAAAATTTAATTACTCGGCCCATTCCACCAAATTACACCCAGGACATTGCGAATTGTTTACCATAGGTGTTCTTATCTTTTGAAGCGATGTAGTTTCATAAAAAACCTACATCCGGGGACCGAGCATGGCGCCCCCTTTTCATGTTCAACCTTAATCATACCTTTCTCTTTGAAGTTTTTGCGCGATACGTTGATGTTGTTATCATCTTTGGACTTGATTGCATCTTCTAACCTTTGAGCTTCTTCACGACAATTATCGAACTGGCATCGAAGGTACCTACTTTTTCAGGTTCGCTTCTAATAACAATTTGATTCCGGACAACCTCTCTGCGGGCACTTGGAATACATCCAAGGGCATTGCATGGCGAATGGTCATCAACGAAGCAGAGCGGACAAATTTGGTTTGCTTCTACACACACAATTTGTTTTCCCTTGCGATTAGAATTCATTTTTATCAGGATAAATTTGAACAAGCTTTTTATGTTTGATGGCGTGTTTCTTTGAGTGTATTCATAGGAAGAAATAATTATTATTTATAAAGGAAATCCCCCTTAAAAAATCAAGTCGTTACGGTGTGTTGATAAGGATAACAAGATTTTTATCGAAATCTGGTTATCAAAAGCGATTATATGGATGACTTAATGGCAAGCTGCCACGACTGAGTAGTACGAGTGCTTTTATCTACATAAGCTGGGCTATGTTCAACCGAGTTCTATTTGAGATAGTATACGAAAAATACTCGAATTTAACATTACGGTGTAAAGCGGGTGTAGGAAAAAAAGGTCAAACAAATATTGAACCGCCACGCGATTCGTAGCTGCGTCTAAGCAATCTGTGCAGATTCAATAAGCGTGCGACGCTTGAGTTGAAGCTGCGTCAGGAAGAATATTCCTGAATTTTTTTCCATACGCGAGGTTGTAAGCTGCGTTTTTGCCTTTTTCCACACGCTTGATTTGAAGCTGCGTACCTTGCTTAGATCCAACTTGGATCCAGCGAGCGCAACACTCGTTACGGATTACACACACTATTCACGGATAAGCAGCGGTTCCACAGTGACCAATCTTGGATCTTGGACATGATTGGGGCTAGCCTAAAAATACTGGTGGAGAAAAAGAAAATGCTGTTATTTCTAAATGAACGCTGATACTATCCATTTGTCTTTTTTAAAAGCTTAAACTTAATGTTAAAATTGTCATCTAAATAATCCTAGTAGATATCTTAAGAATAAGCCTCTTTTGCTAAAGTCTATTTGGACCAGACAGACTCAATTTGGAAACAATACTAGTCAAAATATATTTGGCCAACTCGTGTGAATTTTTCTGATGTTTGGGACTACTAAATCGATCCACGGGCAACAATCCAAGTGAAATTGAATTGGAAATGAAAATTTTGAACATTATATGATATGATACCAAGTTAAAAAGAAGATAATATTGTTAATCAAACCTAGTAATAGTATATTGTTAAGCTAGTACTATGCAATACTAGACTTTACTTTAATTCACATGACAAAGCATATGTTTTATGGTCGCGGGCCGCGATTCGATACACCCCGATTACCATCGTTTATTTTATTATACCTAACTAACCGAATAATTATGTAGCAGTACATTTGTTTTCCTGCTACACGCGTGTGTACGTAGATTAAGAAAAGAAGAAGATTTAGAAATCAGTCAGAGAATTGATTTTGTCTCGATAAAGTCGTTGTTTTAGTTTTTAAGAACTTTATATTTAAGCTAGTTCGAAGATTTGCATAATGTTACCGTTGAATGTTCACTTCACATGTCAAAGCTAACCATGTTCCGGGCCGGCATGGTATCCAACGTTTTACATCAGCTGATCGTTATAATTTGCAGTTTTAAACTGCAACTTACTAAGACGGGGACAATTTGGTTGATTAGAATTAATCAGAGAGAATTGAAATCTGTCTGAATGGTTTGGTTGAGGCTTCGGACAGGAGCCCCAAGGGCCATGTGCCAAGTCTTTAAGACTAGAAACCTCACCACATGGTCATTTGCTCTATCTACCAAATTATTTGAATAATTAGTTTGAGCTAACACTACCAGCTTTATTGTGATTTATTGCTATGATATCAGCATCAGAATATATAAGTACATTTATAACTAATTTTTAAGACAGCATTTACCCAAAACAGTTGGAAAGATCAGCACATATAACAAAAACAAATCCTGCTATATAGGAAGAGATCTTAGTTAGTTACTAGTATAATATTAATTTTTGTTTTTGGATTGATTACTATAATATTGTGGAGATTGAATGGACTGAAGTATGAGAATGATTGATTTTAGATGAGTCTACTCACCAAGGACCAAGGTCAATCAGCAACTTCGACGGTATCAGTTTTCAATCAATCATCAATATATCGGACTCAGAGATGATGAAAATAAATTGCACATAACATGATTTTGATTAACAGCTTCTCCCAGGTGTCGAGTGTCGAGTTGGTTGTTATCTAATGCACATGCATCATTACTTCATGCTGGTTGGTGATCAAATCATATGATTTGGTACATCATGGCGTGGCTAGCTTCTGGCCTGTTTTCGTGCATCTTCTGTATTCCCGAGTCTGCATCACGTATGGGTAACTGTTAATTGTACCATTCAGAATATCAGTATTTAGCAGCGACGGATCCAGGATTTTATGTCTGGGTGGGCTAAAATTTTTTTTTTAGCCAATACTCTATTTTACTTTTTCGATTGCAATATTGATAGCTGCAGTTATAATACTTGATGCGACATGCTATTTTTTCTTTTCAACATATCGGGTTTCGGCTTTGAGACTTGTTTAGGAGCAAAATACTCGAAGTGGTTGAGGTTTTTGCTATCACACGACTCTTTTGTCTTTCTAGAATGGTGCTTTGGGCTTACACTATGTAATCTTCGTCAATATACTTGCATTTGCTGAGGAAGAAAAGCAAAAATGAACCGATGCAACAATGATACATCTAGGAAGTTATGTTATTCTTAAGTAGACACGAGGAAGTTATGTTATTCTTCACACCCTTTACTTTTTTATTTTCGTAGCATGGTGAAACATGAGGAGTTAAAAGAAAAGAAGAAGTAGAACAAGACCTAATACACGTGGTGCTATCCTAATAAGATTTGACCGTATCAAACTAACACGGTGTGTGAGAGAGAATTTGAAGTATGAGTTCTTTACTTTTGTCTTTGGAATCCTTTATTGGTGAGATCATATTATCAAGGATTATCTATATGGGACCGAGTTTCAATCTTCTTGCATAATTTCAACGTAGCATCATAGTATCATAGAAATAAAAATAAGAGTTTCAAATTATAGTTGCGCGAATTTCTTGTCTTGATAATTGGCTAACTCAATTTTACACCTGGGCTAAATCTTAGGAACAATGAAAATCAAGTTTTGGACTTCAGCATAGGTAAGCCACCCCTAATTAGTCATAGTAAGAAATGGAGGTGGAGATAGGAAAATGGTAGTACTTGTTATTAAAATTATAGATTTTAAGATCTTTCCTAACTTTCGGTCTTTCTTACACAAGAAAATTAAAAAATACAATCATTTTTTTCTTTTTAATCATATCAAATAATTAACAAATAATCAAATTTGATAAAGAAATAAAAAAGAATATGTATTTTAACCAATAAAATGAAAACAACTATGTTTTATTCCTCTCCTTAGTCTTTGAAGGGCTAATAAGATCACCTAATTGATGATTTATTTTTGTGGAACCGTGTTACTAATTCTTTGAACGGCTACCGTATGGTATAACAACGTAAGATTCTATGACTAGAAACACCAAAACGATTCAAAATTGTAGTTGGGCTAAGTCAATACTTGTAAAATTGTAGTTGGGCTATGTCAATACTTGTAAAATTGTAGTTGGGCTAAGTCAATACTTGGGCTAATTTTAACTATCACCTGGGCTATTTTTTCAAAATCTGAAAATTACAAGGGCCAAATCAGTTTTTACAAAGTTTTGGGGGGGCTGTAGCCTGGGTAAGCCACCCCCCAAAACCGTCCCTGGTATTTAGTCATTTTTTTCCTTAGTTTTTGCATACAAGTCTTTCTTTTTCACGTAAGAATTCTCATTTACATTTGACCTTTTTGTTACTACACGGATGCACAAACTGCCTCGATAATTTCTGCTAAATCTAATACAAGGATTTCCTTTTCATTTAGCTTTAGTGTTGGTTTTGAATCCTTAATTCTTTTTAGTTCGTTTTTCTGCTATAGAAACCGGTCAGAAACTTTTTTTTTTTTTGAATCAGTAATAGCCACCGTCATTGAAGGAAGGAAGGAACACAATAATGCATCGGTTATGGTTGCTAGTGGGCATACAGAGACGCTGAAAATCAGAGACTCAGATATGTATTGGAGATTTGGAGGGCCTTGCGCTGGCCATGCCAATCTTGTTTTTATTAGCTGCTTATTTCCATGAATCAATACTCAAAAAGGTTTTGTCAACCTTTAAATTTGTAGGGTTGTGTGGACGTTTATTTTGTTTTGTTGTTAGTGTGTCACATCTGGGCTGGATAAGGGGCAGCAAATACAATCTCCTCCATGCAGAACCGAAAGGTCCCATGCCCACACTGATCCAACTCCACCACCATTTTCTTCCCAAATACAGAATCAAGTTGAGTCTAGACAGCCAAATCGCTGAACTGGCTTCTCTTTAATTTAGTTGGTTATGTTTCATTTCAAATCCTCAATTGATATCGTCTTCAAATCTCCCTTTTCAGCACCAACTGAGTAGTCTCACCAAATTCAACAAAAGACTCCAAAGTTTTGCTTTTTTTTACCTGGCACTTTTAGCGGCGACCCCAAAAGAATTAGGGGCGACTTTTTTATTCCCAACCCATATACACCGTTAAGGGATGTCCAAAAACGCGGAGAATACGTTAATGCCCTTACACAATCGGAAGATATTTAGTGACCGATTATTATACAGAAATCGGAAGATTAGTAACTATATTATACTACCGATTAATATTGATTTTGTGCCTAACGCGTATCTTGCTTCTATAATAATCGGTAGGAAAAATAACCTCACTAGACTACCGATTGTTAAAGTATAGAAATAACAAATCTTTTGAATTTTGCAATGGTGAAATTTGGGGCTCCTTTATAATCGGACGAATAAGAAAATGTCTAAGCTACCTATTTAGGGCTTCCCATAATCGGATGGTAAAAGTAAAAATTCCTACCGATTATGGTAGATTTCAAATTTCAAATTATGGTCGGCTCTGCACCCCTCAAAACCTAGGGAATTTGGTCAATGCTCAATTTGGGGCTTCCAATAATCGGTGGGTTATAAGTACCCCCTCTACCGATTTTGGCCTACTGAACAATCGGTAGCTAATGAGGTGGTATTACCTACCGATTAATAACCGTTTGACAGATAAAACCAAAGTCGACCTAAATTCAAATTCATTTCACTTCATATCATTTTCTTTTCAACTTCAACTCCTCTTCTCCTCTTTCCTTCCGATTGCAGAGAGGAAAACTCTCCCCCTCTCCTCGCTATACATCGTCGAATCGAATCATCGTCGATTATTCTCTATAAAGATGAAAGAAAAGGAACCTAAGAAAGCTCGAACCAAAAACGTAGTGCGCGGTGAGGATAGAATATTGGATTGCATGCCCGTAACAAAGTGGTTTTAACTCACGAACCCGAAGAACACGAAGAAGATGAAGTCCCTGATGTAGGCGATACTGATAGCCAAACTCTCAGGCAACTTGAAATGGCGCCGATTAGGTAAGATTCTACCATTTTTTGGTTTATATTGCTTCAATTCGACGAATCCATGTTTTTTTTTTTAGAGTTTTGGTTATTACCCAGATTCGGTAGGTTAGGTATTGTTTTAAACTTATGATTGTGGCCGAATTCTTCATTTCATGAGAACATTTGTCATATTCGGGTGGTAAATATTTAGGTTGCCTACCGATTATAGAACGTTTTTCATTACTGAGGCCTAAATCGATCATAATCGAAAGTTAATTGTGTTTTTGCCTTCCGAATATACTAGGGAAGAACAAGTATTAGAGACGCAATAATCGTGTGATATCTTTTGTAATTTCCTTGCGATTGTTTAGGCTGAACCACTTGAGTAATTTCTAGACACAAAGTGATGCATATTCGGTAGACATTAGTTTTGTGAGGATTTCGATTGTGATGCATTCGGAAGGGTGGACTGTTTACGACGTTCGATTATTAGTATTCGGAGGGTTATATTCCAATATAGATTCCAATTATTGTGTGTAGATAAACACATTCGAACACCAAAATTTTTATTTTATTTCCGATTATGCGTATTCGGTAGCTTTAGGTGAACTGATATTTACGATTGAGTGTAATCGGAGGCATTTGGTTTACTCAACCAACCGAATATATAGTTTAATAACCTGTTGTACTTTCTTTTGTTGTTTAGGGATAGGCGAGGTAAAAAAATGGAAGATGCAATTGTCTCACCTAGTGCAAGGAAGGAAAGGCGTCAGAAGCTGACAGCTAGTGCAAGGAGAGCTAGGACTGCTAAAGCTGCTTCAAGTGCTCAAGATGGAACTCAACAAGCAAGCCAAAAAGTTGTTCAACCTAGTGCCCCTCAATCAGAACCGGTTCAATAAGATGTTCAACCAAGTGCCTCTCAATCACAACCAATCCAAGAAGGTGTTCAACCAAGTGCCTCTCAATCACAACCAATCCAAGAAGGTGTTCAACCAAGTGCTCCACCATCACAACCAGAAATTGAACTAGAAGCACCCGAAGAAGTAGGACAACCTAGTGGTGCTCAAGAAGAAAGAGAAGCCGAAAAGAAAAATCCTCCTCGAAAGAAAGCGAAATACCTTGTCCAAGATGGGCGAAGGTGAAGGATATTCAGAAGGTGTAATCCTTGGGCTGCTTGGGAGGTTGGAGGACAACTGTTATTTGGATACAAAGAATCCTGGGCCTGAGAAATATATGAAACTGAGGTAATGATCGTATCCATTTTATTAACCTATTATGTTTTTCTCAGAAATACTTTTAAGGGTTGTAGTTTTAGGTTATTCTAATTTTATTTTTAACTTGTCATGTGTTTAATAGTATCATTCGATGCGGTTCATTTACTCAAAGCGACCGCGGCACCAACAAAAATGCTAGATTGGCCTTTGGAGGATGAATGTGAAAGGTTCAAGATCATTATTGCGAATTCGGGGTTGGGCTGATGTCTTGCGGAGAACTCAATGTTGGAACATGGCCAGGGTGGCTATATCGGCGTTTGTGGAGAGACTTTATCCCGAGACCGACACCTTCCATATGTCGTTTGGGAGATGACGATAACCCCGATGATGTTGTGCAGATTCTTAAACTCCCCATCCATGGCAAGGGTGTTAGGGTGAGTTCATTAAGCGGTTGGAATGGAAGAAACTTTATGATACGACTAAGAAGTGTTTGGGTTGGGATGAAGAAACATCAACAATCGAGTTCAACAGATGCATGAAGTATAGAACTAGACAGTTCAACATGGGTACTCTGATGGATATGTTCAAGGGCACCAAAGAAAAAGAAGCGAAAGGAACTTTAACCGATGAGCAAGTCAACCACGCGGCCACTGATGGACGCATTTATGTGTCTATTTTAGTCTCAATTCTCTGTAATGTTAGTACTCGATTTTGCGCTTATTTTGATATTTTATGTCTTTGTAGGTGTTTTTGGAGAAATAAGCTTTTGCGGCGAAATTGGCTCGAAAAGTGGTTTTTGCGCTCGTGGGAGAAAATTATTATACGGACCCCCATTTTGGATAAGGGGTACCCAATTACTAAGGGGAATCCATTTCCAAGGCAAGTACTATTGGCAGACCCGCACAGGTTAGGGGCAACCCTTTCTTCATCGTTTAAATTCACTTTTGGCGGGAATCAAAACTATATTCGTCTGGACAAATTTTAGACGAGTTTTAAGGAGGTTCAACTGCCAAATTCAATTGGGCTGGACTTGAATGGACCAAATAGGGTTCATATGTGTATAGTTCTACAAAAGAAAGGAAGTTTACAATTTTGCTTAAAAAACAGAAAGAGAGTTTATTTACGGGAATTTGCAACAAACCACGGAAAGATATTTGTCAGGTCCGCATATCTCCTATGTGTATTGGGATGTGTCATTTTCCCCAATGCCAGTGGCAATCGGGTCGACGCCAACCTTTTACAACTTCTGGATCCTCTCGATAAAGTGCATGAGTACTCATGGGGCACGGCAAGCCATGCGTGGTTGATGGAAGAGTTGAGAAAGGCGTCGAGGATTGGAATTAGCCAAGTGGTAGGAACGTGAGTCTACTACATGTATTGTTTATTAACTCTACATACTTGGTTATTTTTTTATTTTTCTACCATTGAAGAATCAATTTCCTAATACTTGCAAAAATGACAATATAGACATGGATCTACGACCACTTCCCTATCTTGGGATTGTTCATTGAAAACGCGGCGTGGGCGAAAGGTGACCCTAGAGGAACAAAGTACGTCTTCGACGACAACCATTCTAGGACGAAGGAACAACATCTGATTCGTTTGAGGGAGATTTTGGACTCGTTGAAAGCCCAAGACGTATGCTTTGATCCATACAAGGAAGACCGATCTGATGGACATATCGCGGGTCGGTCCGATTTGGCCCTTTATTTTGGACCGTTGTAGCACCCCACAGGATATGTGATGTATAATGCTTCAAGGGTGATGCGACAACACGGTTTTGTACAATGTATACCGAAGGAGGAAATCCATGGCAATTTCACTTTGGATCTGGAGAACTGTGAGTCCCATAAAGATTCTATCATGGTGGTTCACAAGGGTGCACCATCCTGTAAATTCCATTGGGATAGAAGGGCGCATTACTTGATCAACCAAGGAAGGGAAGCCAATCAAGGTTTTGAAAATGCTCCCAACTATATGGATTGGTACTTTTGCAATGTTTCTCATATTCGTGTAATCCGTGATCTTAAACCAAAGCCAGCTTCGTACAAGAGTATCCTCAAAGAAAAACCTTCGGGTTTTGATAGATTGGTACGTATTGTTTTGTTAATTTAGTTTAATATTATGGGTCAAAATAGAGTAATAACCGTTTGATGGTATGCTATGCATTAAAACAGATGAGCAGGTTCAAGCGTTTGTCCAAATGGTGCACTGATTGCATAAAGTCCGGAGAGCCTATGCCACTTGAGAAGATAAAAAAACACCAAGAGTTGATTGATAACGTTGACAATGAGGAGTATGCATCTCAGTTCGGGAAAAAGTGCAAAAGAAACCTACAACCAAGGTGACCAAAAGAACTCGGGCGTCATCGAGCACTCAAGTTGATGAAACCAATGAGGATGTTGGTCCAAGTCGTAGAGGTGGTAAAGGTCGCAAAATCCAAGCAAAAAGGAACAAGTAAACTTTCGATGTTGTAAACTCTCGATGTTTTTCGTTAACTTTATGGATAATTTTGTTTATGTTGGATTATGTCAGTTTCAAAGTTTGTGTCGGATTATTAGTTGTTACGTTATGTTTATGGATTATGAATGGTTATGTTGCTATCTTTATGCATTTAACGATGACTCGCAAGCGAATCACATGAAGAGACATGAAAGTGTTGAATTTTGGAAAACAATCGGAAGATAAGTTTATATATGAACCTACCGATTCTGGGGATGTTGTATTTTTTAGTCAGAATCGGTAACATTATACGTTATTAACCTACCGATTCTGGGGATTTTGCAAAATATTTTGTCATAATCGGAAGATTGCTAATATACTTTTCCTTCCGATTATCATGTGTAAAGAAAACTTGTCTTCTGTATCCAAACAACACCACAATCGGAAGGGAATTGTGCACCTTCACTTTCGAATAATAATAATCGATAGGTTTATTTGTTATGTTCCTTTCGACTATTCTATGTAAAAAAAAACTTTGTTTTCGGAACCAAACAACATCATAATCGGGAGGTAATTGTGCACCTTGACTTGCGCATATTATTAATCGGTAGTTTTAGGTTTTGTTAATTTCCGATTATTCTACCAAAAAACAACTATGGTTTCTGGAACCAAACAATACCATAATCGGAAGGTAATTGTGCACCTTGACTTCCGCATATTATTAATCGGTAGTTTTAGGTTTTGTTAATTTCCGATTATTCTACCAAAAAACAACTATGGTTTCTGGAACCAAACAACACCATAATCGGAAGGTAAATTTTCACCTTGACTTCCGAATTAAATGAATCGGTAGGTTTAGTTTTTGTTAATATCCGATTATTTTCTGTGAAATGACTTCCGAATTAAATGAATCGGTAGGTTTAGTTTTTGTTAATATCCGATTATTTTCTATGAAAGAACTTATGTTTCCTGGAACCAAATAACACCATAATCGGAAACAAAGTTGACACATAAGATAACCGAATATATTAATTGGTAGTTTGTTTAACAAAATACGCTTCCGTTTGTTTATAATCGAAAAGTTTTTATATTAATAATCCTCCGATTACATCTATTACATAAAGTTCAAACGACCTTAACCTTACAATTTCGTCAAAAGCACCTAAATCCATACTCCTAATTGACCATAAAAGTATTAAAAAAGATCATAACGTCCAAACACCACGAGAAATTGTCCCTCTTGATCTTGTAACATCCTTCATGTTCAAATCGTTTCCGTAGAGGTCCATATACCGATGATCAGCAAGATTTCTCTGAAATTACGAATGAGTAACAAGTTAGTACTAACTTATGTTAATGTGAGTCGGAGTTATAAAGATACTTACTCGTTTTTCATACGTCCACCAATAAAAAGCGTCCCTAACAAATCGTTCTTCATCTTCAAGTTTGTCAATCTCCTTGTCGACCGCCTTCTTTCTCATCTTAATGTCATTGGATGATCTTGAATTCGATTACCATCTAACGCCTCAAATACCATTAGAATACGGTTCCATACTGCTCTTGATTCCCATTTGTGGAGCTTGTGAACACGATCATGAGTAGTTACCACAACGCACGCTCTATAAATAGCACAATCTTCTTCTTCGGCAAAAGCAATATCCATGTTTTTGGTTTTCAAAATTAGAACTGAAGAGAGGAAGAGTTTGGTGCAATTGGGGTGATAGATATGAGTTTCTTTATATAGGTTTAGGTTCCAACGGCTCTTTTCTTTTCCCAAAAACTCCAACGGCTATTTCGAAATTTGGTTTGAAATGCCAGTCTAATCAGTAGGTATTTTAGTTAGAATATCTACCGATTATGGTAAGCTTTCAAAATTTGATTTTGGGGCAACCTATAATCTGTAGGTTATGTAACTCGCTTAACGTCCGATTATGGCTACATCCAAATCACGAACCACATGGTTATGCCCGGCTCGTACACTCAAAACCTATGGAATTTGGCAAGGGCTCGTTTTGGGGCTCCTTACAATCGGTAGGTTATTAAGTTGAGTAGACTACCGATTATGGTATATTTCAAAATTCATCACATGAAGGATTTTAGAAAAAACTCATTTTGGGGCAACCTATAATCTGTAGGTTTTGGAACCAATTTGGCTTAAGATTATGGCTACATCCAAATCACGAACCACATGGTTATGCCTCGCTCTGTACACTCAAAACCTATGGAATTTGGCAAGGGTTCGACCGGGGCTCCTTATAATCGGTAGGTTGTTAAGTTGTTAACTCTACCGATTATGGTATATTTCAAATTCCCTTACATGAAGGATTTTAGAAAAAACTCATTTTGGGGCAACCCATAATCAGATTGTTTGGTAATATATTTAACTCCCGATTAACGATGCATCCAAAACACGAACCAAGTGGTTATGGCTGGCTGTGTACACTCAAAACCTATGAAATATGGCAAAGGTTGGATCTGGGGCTCGTTATAATCGGTTGGTTATATAATTATATACCCTACCAATTATGGTAGATTTCAAAATTCATTACGTGAAGGATTTTAGAAAAAACTCATTTTGGAGCAACTTATAATCGGTAGTGTATGTAACCTATTAGGCTTCTGATTATGGTTACATCCACAGCTCAAGCCAAGTGGTTATGGTTGGCTCTGCACCCCTCAAAACCTATGGAATTTGGCCAAGGTTGAATATGGGGCTCCTCATAATCGGCAGTCTTACAAGTTGGATAAGCTACCGATTATACAAGGGATTATTAGCCGAAGTATCTACACAATAATCGGTAGGTATTGTTTCAATTTAACCTACTGATTCACCTTAAATCTACCGAATATGGTGTTGGCTACCGATTATGTAAGGGCATATTGGCCATTTCGAAAAATCGAAGATAAGGGGTAGCTTAGATTTACGTTTGGGTGATCTTTTTTGTCTTTTAGTGTTGCCCCTAATTCTTTTGGGGTCGCCCCTAAAAGTGCCAGGTTTTTTTAGTCCATAAGCATTTGCCCAATAATTCAATTCAGGTATAATCAAACAACACTTTTTGTAAAATCCAGCTGTTTGAAATTTTCATTTCAAATTTGGAGTACACGAATAAACGACTTCATTTTTCAACCACAGAGAAGGGTTAGTATTCAAATTTCATGGCTTCATATATTTTGTTTCACGACAATAATAATTTACATGGTTTTGATCATTTGAAAGACCTAAAGTTGTGTTATTTTCCTTAACAACGATATAACACACAACATAAAAACAAAAGTTCATTATGAAGAAAGAAAAGAACAGAAAAACAAAAATGTACCAGGCAAAAAAAGATCAATATATAGGGGTCATCAAAACAGAGGGACCATTAGTACAAATTCATGTGGAAGACGACTTTACACAAATCTCTCTAATCAAAAGAAAGAAAAACTTTATACAAATCTTGGCATTATTTACAGTATGCGGAAAAAGGTTGATTGTGACTGAAAATGAAAACATACATGAGTATTGAGATTATAAATAATTGAAAGTAATCAATGTATTTGAATTCTGATTCAGTCCCTTAATACCAGGAGTACACTATTACGATGAAAACAATCTCTAGGAAAACATAGATTGCTTTAAAAATTAAAGGTACAATTAACTCTTCCAAGTCATTGTATTTTGAAATTTATTCATCCAGCACCCTGGAAAAAATTTATTCATGTGTTTACAGAAAGTTAAACACAATCGAGGCAGCAACATATATATGGTACAAAGGTTGAAGAAACAATTTATACGAATCAAGATGAATAAAATGAGCAAAAAATGACAACAACCAAACAAATACAGTATATTGCAGTACGGCACTTGATGAGTATGCACAATGGAAGTATCTCTGCAGGACCTCTCTAGGCTCTCCTCCTATTGATCAATGACTGAATCATAAAAATCCCTTTCTTCATGTTCTTTTCCTACTACTACTACTACTACTAGAACAACCAATGCTTCTTCCTTGGCTTGCTAGGTAGTGGGGCATCTACAAAGTACAAAACCAAGAAAAACAGTATTTTGAGACAACACGAAATGTATCTAACCAGAATAATTTTCATTTCAATCTTATGGTATTTATCAAGGCACCACAAAAGAAACAGTAGTAAGTTGAGTCAAGAACGTACTCCGCAGTTCGTACAGCGAGTTATAGTGTACTTCTGACCAGAAACTTAACCATAGCTCTGCATTTGCAATGAAAACTAAAGTTAGCGGGGCAAGACATAAGCTTAGCACAACAAGACAGAATGAGTGCTCGCCCATAAATACCATTAGACTGATCTCTTTAACTTCTGAACCCAAATTACACTACACAGGTTAAAGCTACATCCAATCAAAAGGATATTACATAACAGCTTAGGCTAGTGGATCATGACCTGCCCACTGGAAAACTTTGTCACTTGAGCAGTAAACCAGTACCACAAATTGACTTAACCCTATCAGCTACTGGATCTTTACTTGATGTAGCTTCAGTCTAGTGTACCCTGTAAATTCTGCCCCATAATCTGATACAGTTCAAACTCAGCCTGTGTAGTTTCTCTGCACAGCCTGTCCCAAGCCAGGATAAAGGAGGAGGGTTCGTGATTTGCATGGCCAGCCAACAGTAAAGCACAGCCATTACCCTTGTAAAATAGGGTAATGGAGTGTTGGATATTGGCTCGATTTTAGGAAACATCAGTTTGATTTCCTAAATCAGTTTTGACTGATTTTTAGAATTGTGTTTAGACTTCTATCTAAACAAGGGTTTCCTATCTTAGCTAGTTTAGGTTTCCTAAATTAGAGTAAAGCTTGGTTTCCTAATCGAAGTATTGTAAGCCTATAAATAAAGGCATAAGTCATAGGTTATATGTATCCACATCATCTACATAAATCTTGTCTAAACCCTTAGGTTGTAGACATCTCCTCACAAAGAAGAGAAGTAATTTCTCCATTAGCAAGATGTAGATCCTCTCATGGCTTTTGGGCTGGGAGAGTTGGGGGAGATTTGAAGGTGAGTTGAGAATGTGAAGAAGAAGAACGGGTGCCAAGTGTCATGTGCATTGTGTATTCTCTGATATATGAATAAAGTGAATTTCTGCTGCCCGTGGACGTAGGCCATTGCCGAACCACGTAAATCTCTTGTGTCTTGTGTGTTCTATGTGCATCGGCTTCCGTTGAATGTTTAGTTTTTCGTTTCGATGCCGGATCGGGAATGCCTTGAGGAACAATATGAACCTCTCGGCTGTGAGATAGACGTGGCGAGCCGTAGATAGACCAAAAGAGGACGAGAGCAGTACCAAGATGGTGACTGCTTGGGAAGTCTCCGTGTACCTTTGTTTGGCTGAAAACCAGCCATTTCCTCAGGAAAGGGCGGCGAGAAGAGTACCAAGATGGATGACCGCTTGGGAAGTCTTCGTGTTTCCTTTCTAGCTTACCCCCAACTTGTTTGGGACTAACGGCTTAGAAGAAGAAGATAATCTGGCACAGTTCATGTCATGTACCCAAGACTGTGGACCGAGTCGCTTAACTGAGTTGGGTACTACGACTCACAGGGTTAGCTAGTTTAGTCACGTGTAGTCACATGTAGACAATTGGTGTAAGAATTATATTTCCTCGAGTACCGTTTTCTGTTCTTTTTCTTCACTGATGTAATAAGGGTCGTTGATGTCCTCCTTCTCAGATTGGTGGTTAAATACCCGGTCATTGTAAGACCCTAATTTTCATCAATGAAAAACTATTTTTGCTTTCAGTTTTGAAGGTTCGGCTCTGCTTTGCAGAGAGAAAGCAGCTTGCTTGCTTGTTATCCTTGATCAATTCCTTGTAGTTGTACACGTACACTACAATTGGTATCGGATTTACTCGGCACCTGTTTCCATGGCTAACAAACAATCCATCGCCGAGCTCACTCAATCTGTTGCTCAAAACACCACCTCCATCATCGAAATCAAAGATCAGATCAATTCGTTAAATTTCGCAGTAACTAATGTTAAGTCTACATTGGCTACTATTCTCGGTTTACTGGAGAATAATCAACAACCACCACCAGATCCATCTTCTGATGAATCTCAATCAAACCCTCCACCATCCTTCGGTAATCTTAATCAACTAATCAAAACTATATCTCATACAAACAACAATCGAATTTCCAGAACTCCTAAGGTCAATTTTCCACGATTTAATGGAACTAATCCTCGTGGATGGGCTCTTAAATGTGAAAGATACTTTGCGTTTCACAAGTTTCCTGATGACGAGCGAGTGGACATGGCTGCTATCCATTTCGATTCACAGGTGGATTCCTGGTATATGAACTACCAACAAGGTAAACAATCTATTCCTTGGGCTACCTTTGTTCGTGATTTGTGTGCTCGATTTGAGGATAATGCATAGGATAATAAACTTGCTCAGACCACTAGGGTGGAAGAATACTTTGATAAATGGGAACATTATGAGGGGTTTATGGTTGCTAACAATCCACATTTGCCAGAAAGTTTCTATACACTCAGCTTTATCGGTGGTTTAAAGGGAGATATTCGTACCACTGTACAAATATTTAAACCAGAGACTACGTCTGAAGCTTTTTTCCTAGCTAGAATGCAACAGGCTTCAATGTGTCATCAACCAAAACCACTTAAATCCTTCTCTAGACCTTTTACACCCACCCCATTATCAGTTGCTCATCCAGCTTCAACTGTTAAACCATTTTTCTCTTCTTCATGTCCTTACAATAAAACCAATACTGCTCCAATTATAACACACCCCACCACCCCCCCAAAAAAACTTCACAGACAATTCCTTTCCACCAATTAAAAGACTACCGCCCCGAATGCAGGTGAGAAAAGATAAAGGATTATGTTATAACTATGATGAGTTTTATAGGCAGGGCCATATGTGCAAAACTCAACAACTTTTTATGTTAATTTCTGATGAAGAAGCAGAAGAACAGGAACAACTGAGCACTGATGACTTCATTGTGGCTTCCCCTTCCACTCCTGATTCTCCTATTGAGATATCTATGCATGCTTTAACAGGGAATGTTGTTCATGATACAATCAGAATTACAGGTCACTTGCACAAGCACCCCATCATGGTCTTAGTTGACACTGGCAGTACACACAGCTTCATTGATTCATCTCTTATGGATAAACTGGGCATTCATGCTTCTCCAACAGGTTCAATGTTAGTTACTGTGGCAAATGGGGATAGTCTCATGAGCGAAGGCATATGTCAAGACCTACATTGGTATCTCTGGGGGCTATAAATTTTGTTCTAACTTAAGGGTCTTACCATTAGGGGTTTTTGATATGGTATTGGGGGAGCTGACTGATTCTGACAATTGGGAGACATCACTTTCAACTTTGCTCAATCAAGATTTCTTTTATGCATCATGGTAGCTACATCACACTTGAGGCAGTCCTTCTAAACCTTCTCTTAACATTATTTCTGGCTCTTCATTGAGGAAATTTATCAAAAGTAACACACCAACATTAATTGGTCAATTTTTTGCTATTTCTCCTACACCTCCCACTCCAATACCTACTCAAGTACAAGAAATTTTGGATTCTTTCACTGATGTTTTTGCAGAACCTACTGCACTTCTTCCACATCGAAATTTGGATCATAAAATTCCTCTTAAACCAGATTCCTTGCCCACTTCACAGAGACCCTATAAATTCCCTTACATCCATAAATTTGTAGTGGAGCAAATGGTTCAAGAGATGCTTTCTGCAAGCCTTATTCAACATAGTAATAGCCCTTTTGCTTCCCCTATTCTACTTGTGAAGAAGAAAGATGGTACATGGAGGTTGCGTGTTGATTACTGAAAGCTCAATGAGTTGAGCCCATTAAAGATAAATTTCCTATTCCCTAATTGGTGAGTTGTTGGATGAGCTCAAAGGAGGCACATTATCTTCACCAAAATTGACTTAAGAGTGGCTACCACCAAATAAGGGTCTTTGGTCTGATATATTCAAAAACAGACTTTTAGAACTCACCATGGCCATTATGAGTTCGAGTCATGCCTTTTGGCCTTACAAATGCTCTGCTACATTTCAAGCCTTAATGAATGACATATTTCAACCATTTCTCGGGGGAAATTTGTTTTGGTATTTTATGATGATATCTTGGTTTTGACAAATGTTTGGAAGAGCATGTTATGCACCCATGACAGATCTTTACACTCCTCGGACAACATTCTTTATATGCTAAGTTGTCTAAATGTGTCTTTGCTCAGCCTCAGCTAGAATATTCGGGACACCTCATTTCTGCAGATGGAGTAGCTGCTGACCCTGACAAAATATCTGCTATGCAAACTTGGCCACTTCCTACAAACTTGAGACAGTTGAGGATTCTTGGGCCTCAAGTTATTATAGAAGACTTATCAAAGGCTATGGTACCATCTCTAAACCCCTTACTGATATGCTTAAGAAAGATGCATTTCATTCAGCTCATGAAGCTTTCAAGGCCCTCAAAACTGCAATGACAATGGCTCCAGTATTGGCATTACCTGACTTTACTAAGCAGTTTATACTAGAAACTGATGCATGTGACAGGGGAGTGGGAGCAGTACTTATGCAAGAAGGCGGGCCACTTTCTTTTTTCAGTAAAGCTTTGGGTCCTAAAGCTTTGGCATTATCCACTTATGAAAGGGAGTTTTTAGCCATTGTCATGGCAGTACAAAAATGGAGATATTACCTCTCTCATAGTAAGTTCATCATCCACACTGACCACCAAAGCTTACAATATCTAATGGACCAAAGACTCTCCACTACCTTACAACAAAAGTGGCTAGTTAAGTTGATGGGCTTTGATTATGTCATCAAATACAAAAAAGGCCAAGACAATGTGGTTGTTGATGCTCTGTCCAGGCTACCAACAAGCTCTGCAGCCTGCAATGCAATATCCTTGAGCACTCCTCAGTGGACACAAGATATCATATCCAGTTATGAAGGTGATTCTGTGGCTCAACAGCAAATTGCATCATTAATAATCTCTCCTGATCGGTCCAAGTTTTCTTATTCACAAGGCATATTGAGATTCAAGGGCAGACTATACATTGGCTCAGGTAATGAAGTCAGACACTCCATTCTTCAATCTTTACACTCCTATGCTATTGGAGGACACTCAGGCATGCTAGGTACTTATCATAGAGCAAAATCTCATTTCTTCGGGCCAAAAATGAAATATGATATCATGCAATTTGTAGCTACTTGTGAGGTGTGTCGATGCAACAAGGGCACTACTTCTTTCCCTAGTGGACTTTTACAACCTCCACCAATACCAGAGAAAGCATGGCAGGATATCTCCATGGATTTTATTGAAGGACTTCCCCTGTCCAATAAGAAGAGTGTCATCTTAATAATTGTTGATAGACTTACAAAATATAGCCACTTCATTCCACTGAGTCACCCCTTCACAGCTATGTCAGTAGCCAAAGAATTTCTCAATAACATCTTCAAGCTACATGGCTTACCAAGCTCCATAGTCAGTGACAGAGACAAAAAAATTGTCAGTCATTTTTGGCGGGCTTTATTCAAGTCCTTAGGCACCACTCTCAAGCTCTCCACTGCTTACCATCCACAAACAGATGGACAAACTGAGAGAACCAATGCATGTGTGGAACAAGTATCTCGGTGTATGACTAGCTCTAACCCCAAGCAATGGACACAATGGTTAGCTCTTGCAGAATGGTGGTTCAACACAAACTACCATTCTAGTCTGAAGATGTCACCCTTTCAAGCTTTGTATGGTTATCAACCTCCTCATCTCATCTTTCCCATTATGGCTACCACTTCAGTTGCTTCTGTAGAAAGTTACTCGAAAGAGAGAGATGTTATGTTGCAACTCCTAAAAGAAAATTTAGCAAAAGCACAAGATAGAATGAAGTTTTTCGCAGATAAGAAGCGCTTGGATAGATAATTTGCAGTGGGAGACATGGTTTTCTTAAAGCGCAACCATATCGACTTGATCTTCAATTGCTATCATAAAGAATTTCAAGCTTTCTGCCAAATACTTTGGTCCCTTTGCAGTACTGAAACGTGTTGGAGACATGGTTTTTCTTAAACTGCAACCATATCGACATGGCTTACAAACTGCAGTTACCAGTTGGGTCGCGGATCCACCCTGTCTTACATGTGTCTCAACTTAAGAAGCAAATTGGGCTCAAGGCTTCTACACTTCCATTCCTGCCGGTGGTGGATGATGCTGGTCATTTTGTTGTCGAACCAGTAGCTGTGTTGGACACTCGTAACACTCTCAGCGGTAACCAATCTGTCCCTCAAATACTCATTCACTGGTCTAACTCTCTGCAGACGATGCTACCTGGGAAGACACGGCTCACATAAAAGCTCGGTTTTCGGACTTTATCCTTGAGGACAAGGATCTTTAAAGGAAGAGGCATTGTCATGTACCCAAGACTGTGGACCGAGTCGCTTAACTGAGTTGGGTACTACGACTCACCGGGCGTGTGGACAATTGGTGGGAGAATTATATTTCCTCGAGTACCGTTTTCTATTCTTTTTCTTCACTGATGTAATAAGGGCCGTTGATGTCCTTCTTCTCAGATTGGTGGTTAAATACCCAATCATTGTAAGACCCTAATTTTCATCAATGAAAAACTATTTTTGCTTTCAGTTTTGAAGGTTAGGCTCTGCTTGCAGAGAGAAAGCAGCTTGCTGCTAGTTATCCTTGATCAATTCCTTGTAGTTGTACATCAGTACACTACAGTTCACTAATTTGGTGAAATTTCATATACTTGATAGTGTTTACACGTTCAAATGCAAACACTAACTATGGTGCTTTTACAGACCAAACTCCTTCCTCCTCCCTGATTAGTCCATTGTGGACAAACAAAGCTAGGATTCTAAGAAAATTGGTTACACCTTTGCTGCATCTAAGTTTCTTTAGAAACATTTACTTAACACTAAAGGCACCGGAATCATTTCAGTGAAACAAAAGACATTTTTACTTTTCAGAGGAAATCACTTTGCAAACTTAAAAATTCTGAAACACAACATATGGGAAGAATGGTACGGTTACTAGTAATGGCTTGTCTAAGTTCTTACCTCGTTCGGGAGCCTGGGTTCGTGGAGTGATTTCAATAAAGCAGGTATCTCTAAATGACGTTAGAAGACATATCTTTGCTCCAAACTGCAGATACACAATTAGCTATGTTGTAAAGGTACTTCTTTCACTGATATCAAATACCCAGATATTGCTTCTTGAGTATTATATCATCTAATTAGGTGTTCTAGTTGTAAAATAATGTATGACTAGAAGGCGGAATATCTTATACCTCAACGCTGCACTGTACACCTCGCCTTAAACAACATGGTGGGTCAGTTTTCAAATAGAATAAAGTCGTCATGTTATAACCTTATGTGAGAAAAGTTGAGGGAATAACAATAATATACCTTATCGGCTGCTGCTTGTAACGTCAAATGGTCTCCCCACTCACCAGATCTGCATGATGCATGAAATTAGGTCCTGTAATAGGATATACAGATCTTCTTACTTAAATCAACGAAGTACAGCAACTAAATCATGCACAAGAGAGCATACAGAAGAAACCTACTTGGCCATTTTCTTGTAATAGTGTTTATACTTCATTGGAACGTAGCTTTCATACAAAGAACGGTTGTCTTTAAGCTGAACGGGGAAGAAAACGGACAGAAAGGTGAGAAATCTCACATATATAGTTGAAGGAAAAAGCTAATGTAATCGTATAACATGCTCAGTGTAAAATACCTGCTTTATAATCTCTTTTCGTACAAATTTGTGATGCTCTGGAGACTTGAACATTTGGTCTGAAAGTGCACGAAACTGCAAAAGTGGAAAATAAAAAGAATTAGACAAAAATGAAAATATTAATGTTTCGACGCTTTGTCTGGGATGTTTCTCAAAGATATTGGTTGGAGTCCACAAACCTGACAATTTCCATCCCCAGAGACCTTCACTTCATATAAACCATATACATGTAGCCTAAGAGAATGTGATGAAAGAAAAATGGTTAAGTGCATTGTATATATTAGATGAGACCATGTAGATGCTACGTATAAAAAATAACCACTCTGGGGATGCGGGAAAAATTAACAATCTGAAGATTCTTAAGTAATGTTATGAGCTTCAAAAGATTAATAATGTAGGAATGGAGAAGGCTATATTTGTACTGGTCCCAATCTTTCTGTTACCATTGAACGTTAACATAGGTTACATTGCATCAATTCATATTTTAAGTAAACAAAAACTTTCCAGTCATTCTGGGAGAATCTCACAGAACAATCAATCTAAGAAGCAGTCAAAACAAGCTTAAGAGAAAGCTTCTGCCCCAAGGATCATAGACTTCAATAAATACGAAGTTTCCTGATTTTTTCTTTTTTTGAAGAATTTCTGTTACTAATTTATATGTTAAATTAGGTACCTCTGCAGCAGTCGTTGATGATCCAGACTCGCATCACTGAAGTTGGGTATGTATGAATTTATCCGTGGAACATGCTGAAAACACAATCCGATGTTAAAAACTAGATGGGACTCAAGTAGCAACAACATTCATCAAGAATGTTAAGAGTTTGAAAATAGAATGTATGGAACACAAGCAAGATTTTGAATTCACTTAACAGAGATATTAACATTTACACAACATAGTTATGAACACTAGATGCAACATGAGTAGTAACATGCCTTAACAGGTGCTAAGTTAGCAAGGCGTGCAGCAGCTACACCATCTAATTTAGCATATTCTTCAGATAGAACAACAGCTATCATCTTATCATCCTCAATATCTTGTGGACTACTTAACGATGTAGAGGGAGAGCTTGAACATTCACCAACATCGAGTGTTCCATTTCTCATACTTAACCCTGGTGTCAGTCAGACACTGGAAAATTCAGACTGATTAACTTCCACCAGATGATCTGTTTTAACAATCTACAAATAGATGCCTGGAGCTGCCAATTATAAAAATTATCAGAATTTTAACAAGAGCATGTGAGCAAAACAATGATTTCGATGTCAATGCTACATCGGAAAACATCAAGAGAAACCCTTCTGAGATACATCCAGAAATATGAACATTGAAAGATTATCTTACTGTCTCAGTAGTGTGCTTGTAACAACAAATGGTTGCAACGTTACAAGTATTTTCTCTCTGCTCAATCAGCATTAGGGTTACGACTATCTAGCTGTACAATGTCGTCGTGGTTGTTTACGCAATAACTCATTCTCAAATGATGTTTCCTTAAAGGAATGTCTCATTAGTTACATATATTCTAGAATTCAATTAAACCTAATTGAAGAAGATGTACAATAGTATACAATGAACATCGGAAGCTAATTAGGACAATCTAACCATTTAGATTGTGGCAGTCTAAATAAGAACATGTTTGATATATTCTCTCTGGTCATTCATCGGTCATTCATACCTACCTAGCTCTAATTGTGTTATTGCTTATGAGTAACTCATTGTCAAATGTTCCCCAGTGGGGTTGAATATTAGAAGTAAATTCAACAGAAACCTATTTAATCACTACCTATCAAAAACCCCAAATTACGCTAAAAATAGTCATCATACACCTCAATTATCATCCAAGAATCAATCAATATCAGAACCAGTATAGAGGATCATCATAATCATCATCATTATTGAAAGAACGAAGCAATTCAATAGGAAAGTTAATGGAAAATTCAGCACAAACAGAAAATGATGGAATGAAGGTATAAGCAAGATCCATTATCTAACTAAACAAATTCTCTTACCTATGATCAGCTAGGTCGAACTATATTCTTTTTGTTGTTGTTAAGGATGAACAACGTGAGATAGAGAATCTATAAACGATATCAAAAATTTCTGGGGAAGGAAGGAAATCAATATGGAGTAATTTGTAGAATCAACAACCAAAAAAGAAATAGATGTTTGTGTTTTAGACAGCGAAATGGTAAGCCCCCGGCCTAAAAGACTAAAAGACAAAACCTAATAATATCTGTGTATCTAAATCCCCAATCAATTAAAAAACGTATTTGGGTGTTCTGTTCTGTTCTGTTCTGTTAATCTGGACAGTCCATTTATGTGTAAAAAACGAAACCTTTCATCGTCTACGCAACCCGTGTTTGGTCAGCTCAACGCGGAAAAGACAATGCCCATTTTCTGCATGTTTCCAAGGAAGTGGTTGAGTTTTTAAGATCCCCTCACACTTTTATTATCACCCGTTGGACAGTATTTTTGTGGATAAAAATCAAACCATAATGGATTTGAAGCTAATATTTTGGGGACATGTTAGTATTACAAAGCCTGGCGTCATTAGGGGCGACCCCGAAAGAATTAGGGGCGACATATAAGACAAAATAAGGTCACCCAAAACTAAAATAAAGCCACCCCTTATCTCCGACTTTTTGAAATGGCAAATATACCCTTCACAATCGGTAGATAAAACTACAATTGGTAGTTTATTTACGTAATCAGTAGATGTTAGGATAATCGGAGGTTATTGTGTACATATGTAGTTTGAAAGTTTTGATACTTTGAAGAAAAAAACCTACAATCGGAAGGTATTTATTTACCATGTCTCCCGATTATGAAGTTGCCCCAAAATTGATATTTGAAAAAATCTCAAGTTTTTCGAATTTGGGAACTACCATAATCGGTAGACAATAATACTACAATCGGTAGTTTATATTAATGTATGTTGGTTTGTGTTACGAAAATTATAATCGGTAGTTAAAATGGTAATTTCGTGATGTTAATTTTCTCTAGATTATGGTAGTAGGCCCAAATTCAAATTTTTCAAAAACCAATGGAATTTTGAATTTCTCTATTTGCACAATCGGTAGTTTTGTGATGTTTATTATCTACCGATTGTACAATCGGTAGTCTCGTGATGTTCTTTTATCTACTGGATTGTGGTAGTTGCCCCAAATTCGAAATTTTCAAAAAACAATGGAATTTTGAGTTTCTCTATTTTCACAATCGGTAGACTCGTGTTGTTTATTATCTACCGATTGTACAATCGGTAGTATCGTGATGTTCTTTTATCTACCGATTGTGGTAGTTGCCCCAAATTCGAAATTTTCAAAAACCAGTGGAATTTTGAGTTCTCTATTTTCACAATCAAGTAGACTCGTGATGTTTATTATCTACCGATTGTATAATCGGTAGTTTCGTGATGTTCTTTTAGCTACCGATTGTGGTAGTTGCTCCAAATTGAAATTTTCAAAAACCAATGAAATTTTGAATTTCTCTATTTGCACACTGTCGGTAGTTTCGTGATGTTTATTATCTATCGTGGTGTTATTTATCTACCCGATTGTGGTAGTAACCCCAAGTTCAAATTTTTCAAAACCAATGGAATTTTGGATTTTCTCAAAGAAGAGAAGAACATAGTCACAATCGGTAGATAAAAAAACAACTAAACTACCGATTATGAAGGGATATATAAGTATTTTCAACCTATTTTTCTTATTATGTCTCCCCTAATTCTTTCGGGTCACCCCTAATGACCTTGAGTTACAAAGCTCTACGTTCATATAAAATGAGTGGTATTCGAGAAGTATAACACCACCATCTACTACTTTGAAAATGAGTCGTTGAAAATCAACAGATTTCTGGTCGTCGAAATTAAAACCGGTAGATTTTGAGGTTTTAATTTTTCGGAATATGTAGGCATGTAAAACTTGGTAAGAAGGATCCTCAAAATATTAGCTTCAAATCCGTTACGATTTGGCTTTTATTCACAAAAATAACGTCCAACGTGTGAGATGGTGTGATAATAAAAGTGTGAAGCGATCCTTCCTCTTTAGGAAATAGGTGACTTATATCCAGGCTAACCCGTTTTGGAATCGAGATTGATTACAAGACTGAACCACCTATTTCTCAAGTTTTCACCTTTCTATCTATGAGACATTATCGCACGACTAAATTAGATAGTGCATGCATAAAAGAAATTTCGAGTCAATTTTATCTTGAATGTTGTTCTTGAAATATAACTATTTATGCTTAAGAACATTTGTTCATACTTGATGAATTTGGTTAAGAAAAATTCTTGTTCATGAGTTAAATTATGATTCAAGATATAATCATTTGAAAACAACTTGGAAACAGGTGATATGTGTCATTGATGTTATTCGGGAATGTTTCGAATTGATTATTAGAGAGATATAGAACTACTGTTAATCTGAGTACAGGACAATATCCATACCAGTTCACATAATGAGAGAACTGTCATAAGTTCGGAGCGGCTGTACATGAACCCAATACACGTACCAATATAGCTATAGTGCATCGACTTTGTGGTATGCCTACCCGGTACCCATACCACAAAAAGTCAGTGACTCATGAACCAAGAACGGTACGCATACCCAGTATGCAAACCAGAAAAGATCTGTTGGTTTTAATACCGAAAATGGTACACATACCCGATATGCAAACCATAAAAGATCTGCGATTTCCCGAACTCGTCTTTTGTCTTAAGGGTATCCATACTCACTACATGAACATGTCATTATACACAGTTCAATTATGTCCATCATAACCATAGTGTATATTCTGTTATGTTAATCTCAAGTCAAGTTTTTCATCTAACGGTGATTATTGATTGCTTAGTTCTAAAGCCATCTTAGCTTAAACATAAAACAACCTTGATCTTGAAAGTCTATAAAAGGAGAACCTTTAACAACAGGGATCTTTGAATCCCTGACAGTATTCATGTGTGTCCTAGTTGTAATACTAGAGTCGTCCTCTCCTTCAAACCCTTCTAGGGTTTAGCGACTAAAAAGACTTCACCTAGAGATTCGTGAAGCCTGGTCCAATTATCTTTATCTTGATAGTTCGAGTATCCTGATCTTGTTTTAACCGTTGAGCTGTTAACTAAAACAAGATAAATAGAAATCACAAAGTATCTTCGTCTCAGACTTTGTGATTCCACAAGTTTTGACTTGTGTGGTGAATGATAATCTAGGCTGCTCTTCAGGAGTCATAAGATCGGATTTTGAGGTTTGCTAGACTTTGTTTATTGCAATCGATTTCCTATCTCACCTTGATCTTTGATTAGAACAGAAATCACAAATAGGCTTATATGTGGGAGGCAGATTGGTTTAAAGTCTTCAGTTGAGTTGATGCAACTCTTAGGCTATAAAGGAAGTCAGCTAAGGGAATTAATTGCGCGAAGTTCTGTTGGGCTTCAAGAGGTGTAAGGAGCATGAATGTAACTAAATTGATGTAAGGGTTTAATTGCGTCTCAACTACATTCCAGTCCAAAGTTATGATAGTAGGCTAGTGTTTGTAGCGGCTTAATATAGTTTGGTGTTCAAATCTGGACTAGGTCCGGATGTTTTTCTGCATTTGCGGTTTCCTCGTTAACAAAATTCTTGTGCCTGTGTTATTTTTTTTCCGCATTATATTGTTTATCTTTATAATTGAAATATCACTGGTTGTACGTTAATCAATCAAAATAGATATATCCATCCATGTTTATTGGATACTACTTGATTGATTCTTGGATATTGATTTTTGGAATCGTCCAAGTACTCTCACACATAATCAGGTTCACGAAGTTGCTTCTTTTAACTTTCTGATTGTGGAAGAAAGAGATATAAGCTCTTCATATAATTCCTTGATTGAGATTCATTAAGTTGAACTCTCGGAATTATATTTGATTTTAGTCCATACAAGTTTCCAAAGAAAAAGTTGGCGGTGTATTTTGGTACCCCCACTTTTCAGCTTGCCAACGTGCGCATGAAATCTTATTCATCAGTGGAACAATTTGATCGAGTCCTGGAGATGTGGTGACCATCCAACTAAATTAAAAGAACAAAGGAATCAATGCCCATTATCCATAAACTTAATACGTAAAATCCATATTTTGTTCTTATTTTGTGTATGTTTCTATGAAGAGGCTGGAACCTATAAAAAAGAGAATGAGCAATTTTTTTATGCTATGCTTGGTAGCCATTAACGAAAAGAGATCAATTTTTAACAATAAGTAATTAACGAACAAAAAATATTTGGAAAGAGAGAAAATATGGAAGAAAGCTAGCATGTTCTTTCATTTAATCTACAACTCTGGTGTATTAAAATGGAAAATTTGATAGACAGAGATTTACTCATTTGATAAATCCAACTGCATACATAATAGTCGCTATTTTTTTTCTTTGGTACATTGAGGTGTCAAGATAGACGTCTCCTCTCTCCAACACTTCGACACCACATCGCCAAGTGTTGTTATTCAGCTGTCATACAATGGTTTATGTAGCACAATTGTAATCAATTTTTGTATTCCTTGTTCTCTGCATAGATGTAAAATCATGTTATGACGAAATAAATTGCCCTGGATGAAATATCTGAGATGATTGATGCAACTGATTGAATCGCCAAGAAGGCTATGGAATTATTCTTGGGAAGTATTCAAGAAGTAATCTGAACGACATATAAAAAACATTATAGGATAAAAGAAATACATAATAGGAAACCTAATATCGTTTTATAAAAACGAGTATTTATTTAAAATAATATATGCATATAATTACAATAAATTATACTTAAATCCAACCAAAAGATCTGAGAAAATCATACCAAATCTGGTAAATTTGAGATACAAAAAAATATTTATGAAGATTTATGAGAAAACGGTTATGAGAGTTTTGCAGAGAGAAAAGGGGATGAGGGAAATGTACCCACTCTAAAAGAAATCTTATTCATATGTATTAAAATACAGGAATTTAAGCCAATATTTATAAAAGATATAGAAGAACTGATGCCCAAATAAATATGTAAACCCTAGAATTAGACACAAGCACATCTATGTAAATAAATATCGGTTTATAACACTCCTCATGATGACCATCGTGTCTAAGACGAACATACTAGGAAAACTCAAAAAAGAAAAAGACATAAAACAATGTTTGACACGCATATGTTTCCTTGTTAAAACCTTGACAAGGAAAATCTATTGGGAAATATCTTGGCGAAGGAAAAAAAAAAACACAACGGGATAAGTCTAATAGGTGCACCTTTGATTATAGAGCTCTCCCTGTAGAGCACTCCAATCAAATCTTGGCTTGCAAATTATTGAGTCGGGACTTTCCAATTTCGATATACAAATTTTTTAAATGCTGGAAATAGCCATGCTACATGAAGAAATCTGCCAATTAATGAAATTTTCTTTAGTGTTTTACAAAGTGGCGATGTCTTCAACTAGCGAGTATTCTTTGTATTCATGCTTCTTTAAATACATTGAGGACTAGTTTCATGGATTGCTGGCTTTTCGGGGATGATATGCATAAGTAATTTCAACAAAGTTTCAAGATACAAATATATTTGGGCCGACCGAGCGAAGCGAGGGAGGACCTTATATGTAGGGCTGCACATGGTTCGGTTCGGTACGGTTGTTGGCAAAAAAAACAACCGAAACCGAAGTACTCGATGTTAGACCACTGCTCAGTCGAACTCGCAAGCGTTGCTATCTCAAGCTTTTTGTCAAGTTTAGTTGCCAAAACTATAAGTCTTGATTTATGGTTTACTTATAGCTAAATCTCGGATTAGGATAGAAAGTGTAGTTGAGCATTAGACTTCACGGCGTTCATCGATTGACGACGAATAACTACTAAGGGGAGCTAGTGGAACTTCATTAACAAAAGGTATGTGGAGACTTGAACTCATCTATCACTTAAAAGTCTATCTACTCTATCTCCTGTTTGAGACAAAAGTTGTATAGCTATATAGACTTCGATTATACACATTTGATATTTCGAGTTGAGTTTAACTCGCTTACATATTTCTCGAAATATGTGTTGGTAAGATTTCGCTTTAACCAAGTTCATCTTATATTCTTGATGAAAGTCAAAAGATGATCATGTGAAAATCGCCTTGTAACATCTTACATGATTTGTGTGAGACAGTCATTTGATGTAGACTCGGAATGTTTCGTATTGATCATTCGATCACTTGAAAATTGCTTTGAACCAAATAGTTTGTGTGAGACATCTATTGTTGTCTTCTAAGAATGTTTATGATGAAATGGGAGTTTAGAACAAATAATCATGATTGGATATAGCACAATATGCATACTTATATGCTAATCTGTTGCAAGTTATTCCAAATCAGGAACCATAGTATGCACACCCGTATGCATCTTTGTTTGGTTAATGAAAGTCCGGGAACTTTGTACGCATACTGAAAATGCGGGGGTCTAACAACCACACCCAATAATTTGTTTGGCAATCTGAGAGGACTTACTCCAATATACTTTCTAGAGAATCAACTAGACAGTCAGACTCAATCTAGAGAAAAGTATATCAAAGAGTTTAATATCTCTAACTCTTAATTCAATCTGCAATCAACAAATAGAAATCTGCGAGCCTGATTGAATATAAGAGGAGTAACTTGAACGATACCAAAGACCAATGTTCAAGTGTCAATCAATTTAAATCAACAACCAAAGGTTGGATATTCTAATTGATTGATCTTAACGCACAACCTGTGATATTTCAATTATATAACAAAATATAATGCGGAAAATAAATAACACAGACACGGAATTTTGTTAACGAGGAAAACGCAAATGCGGGAAAAACCCCGGGACCTAGTCCGGTTTGAACACCACACATGTATTAAGCCGCTACAGACTCTAGCCTACTACCAATTAACCGGACTGGGATCAGTTGAACCCTAATCAATCTCACACTGATTCAAGGTACAGTTGTGTTCCTTACGTCTCTGATCCCAACATGATACTACGCACTTGATTCCCTTAGCTGATCTCATCCACAAATAAGAGTTGCTACGACCCAAAGTTGAAGACTTGATAAACAAATCTGTCTCACACAGAAAAGTCTATAGATTGAATAAATCAGTCTCCCACAAATACCCAAGAGTTTTTGTTCCGTCTTTTGATAAATCAAGGTGAACATGAACTAATTGATAACTCGAGACTTATTTCTGAAGAACAAACTAGTATTATCAATCACCTCACAATAATCTAAATCGTATGATGGCGAAACTAGATATTGTGGGATCACAAACGATGAGACGAAGGTGTTTGTGATTACTTTTTATCTTGCCTATCGGAGATTAAATCTCGAGCAAATCTTAGATAATATAGTACTCAAACGATAGAATCAGACAAGATCAGAACACACAACTACAAAGAGAATAGTTGGGTCTGGCTTCTCAATCCCAATGAAGTATTTGAAGTCATTAACCTACGGGGTCTCAAATAAACCTAAGGTTAAAGGAGAATCGACTCTAGTTTATGCAACTAGTAACACACGGGAGGTGTGGGGATTAGGTTTCCCATTGCTAGAGTTCCCCTTTATATAGTTTTCAAATCGAGTGTTTGCAATCCAAGTTACCTTGGTAACAAAGCATTCAATATTCACCGTTAAATGAAAAACCAGCTGATTCAACCAAGCTAATATCTTTCAACCATCAGATCGAACTTAGCTTGTTACACACAAATGAAATGTACCCTCATTTAGGTTTATGTAACCATACCCAAACGTGTACACCATGTTGGCTCACAAATAGTTAACTGAAGTTAGTCATATGATTACTCTCATATCAACCTTATTCATCTTAACCATAACTAGTTCAAATGACTCAAATGAAACTAGTTAAAGAGCCGTTCAATTGTTATATTCTCATAGAAGTATATAAGAACACAATTGAAGCAAAAACGGTTTGATTCACTCGAATCAATTCATGAACATTATAGCCGCGGCTTGCAAAGATTGCATTCCTTAATTTATAAATATTTAAGTTCATGTACACAACCGATTTTAGAAAGTAACCAACTTAAGTATGCAAACGGGTATGCATACTTAAGTAGCCGGACCGAGTTTGGTTATGCCAGTATGCGTACGGGTGCGCATACCAATTTACATTCCATACTCCAACAGAAATTCACGGACGTGAGACTTCCGCCAGTATGCGTACATGTACGCATACTACGCATCTTAAGCGGAGACATCCAACAACCGCCAGTACGCGTACGGGTATGCATACTTCAGGTTCCCGGTTTTGGACTTATACACAAATGTGATAACACACTATGTTTATATCCAAACATGGTTACATGATTCTAAACTCTTTATTTCAATCATTGAAACTTTCTTAGAGGATGACAATAGCCGTTTTCACACACTATTAGCATCAAAGCAATTTTCAAGATATTGAAATAATCATAACGAAACATTCCAAGATTACACCAAATGATTGTATCACACAAACCATGTAAGATGTTACTCGGCAATTTTCACATGATATAAGATGAACTTGGTCGAAGGAAAAGCTTGCAACACATATTTCGAGAAATATGTAAAGCGAGATAAACTCGGCTCGAAATCTCAAATGTGTATATAGAAAACTATATCGTAATACGACTTATGTCTCAATATAGAAGATAAAGTAGAAATAGACTTTCCAAGTGATAGATGAGTTTTGTTCTCCACATACCTTTTGTCGATGAAGTTCCACAAGCTCCCCTTAGTAGTTCTTCGTCTTTAAATGATGAACGTCGTGAAGTCTAAGCTCAACTACATAATCTATGTCCTAGTTTGAGACATCTATAAATAGGCTAGAAATCAAGACTTATAGTTTTGATCACTAACCTTGACAAACATGCTTGAGATAGCAACGCATGCGATTTCGACCGAGCAGTGCTCTAACAATCACCCCCTTTGTCAATTTTAGTGACAAAACTATCAATACATATGGATTACACAATAAATATAAATTTGTAGCTTCTCATCCAAATGCTTGATCTCCTTGGCATCTTCAACACGACTCGAAATTTTCATCACTTCCAAGTACTCCATGATTCTAAACGTGTTCAACTCAGCATCATAGTTGTTGAAGATCCGTAGCGATAACAATGAGAAAACAAATGCTTTCGATCATTGTTATACAGTGTCATAGTATTATTACACAGCATCAAAGTTCAACTGTATCACAACTTTGACAACAATACTATGGTGATATGTATCACTCCCCCTTAGTCAATACTTCATCTCGACATAAAAACCACTCCCTCTTACATAATGATCTGTAAACCATATGTATTTGTAGTATGAAACTACACATTAATTTCCCCCCTTTTTGTCAATATAAATTGGCAAAGGTACGAAAACTAGTGGGATCCTCATGAAATTTTCATAGAGATTCTTCATGACCAAAAGAGAATAACATACCAACTTATTTAGATGCAATCATAAAGCCGAAGTTAAATGCATTCATCAAGGAATTTATAAAGATACAAGATAACCCATATAATATTCCACAGATCGTACTCCCCACAAAGATTTGGCAATAAAGCACAAGTTCAAAAGAACTCTCCCCCATAAAATGTCATTCCCGAAAGAACAACAAAGACGACCTTGCTTTTAGAAGAAAGGATTTCTTTGGACATAACCAAATCACATGAAAAATATGGATTTGAATCCAAAAATATCAATTGAATCAACCACAAGTGATCAATTCAATTGGTCATGCTCGAGACATAAGAGAACTTACGGAGAAACACAATATATGCACAAAAATGTGGATCGGAGATCGACCAATACTGCGGAATACACAAGGATTCATTCTATTTTTCATCACTATTTGCACAATGACATATAATAGACTTAATCCTTGTAAGCAAAGTGCATCCTTTCTTCCATCAAAATTTGCATAATGACATAAAAGGCTTTAACTTTAGTTTGTCAAAAGTTCATTCTATCTTTTATCAATACATTCATATTAACATAATAGAGATAACTTTTGAACAAGTATGGGACAGTCACAGGTTCACGGACTTAAACAACATATCCATAGCAATTTGCAACATATAAAATCATAAAGATTAGAATTGCAAAAATCATCTTCCAAGAAACTTAGAATTTAAATAAATAAATCTAAAAACATGAAGATGAAAACGTTGGATCTAGCTATGTGTACTCACAATAATGGCTATTCTAAACCCTAGTAATCCTTCTAAAACACAAGAAATAAATTCTCAAAAGAAGTTTCTTAGACATTGTAGAGCTTTTTCAGGGCATCTACAGAGAATTCCTTCTCATTATTGAAAAACCCATTTATAATCAGATCATTCAATTCCTCCAAATCTTCAGAAATATCAGTTAACTCACTGAGTTCTCTTTTCAGTTCATGCAGAGTGTTTTTTGTTAGAGACAACATTTGTTCATAGTGATATCTTCCAAAGATGAAACGATTCGAGATTTTAAATCCGATGAATTCCTTCGCCATAATCCTAAAGTTATTATCAGAATGACAAATAGACAATAGGCAGTTGGAGGAAGAACCTAGATCATTAGTCGTATCCTTTACCTTTCTTTTCCTTGAGGACTGAATACCTTCACACAGATACACATTGACTGCTTCTAAAGCATCTCTTTTTGTGGTACCTCTTGTTGTAGGAGCCATGAGACTGTATCTTTTGAAAACAGAGAAGGTAGAGGAAATGATGTTCAAAAATAAAAATAGACTTCTGGGATAGTAAAACCCTAAAGGACTTTGAAAAAGTCTCCACGGTTCATGATACATTATCTATTTCAACAATAAAATATTTGCTTGCTCAAAATAGGGCAGAAAATCAACAAAAGATTTACAAAACTTGAACAACCTTGAGGTAATCCTTATTTTTCAAGTCCAAAATAAGGATACAGTTCATTACTATGATTTAGATAGTAACGGAGTGAACAGAATGTTCACTTCTTGTGTCACAAGGTGACATTTCAAGGTTTATTGAATAAACAGACTTACCTCATCTGTCTTTGAATCTTTTGGACTTCTTCCTGTACACAGGCGTCACTGACTGCTTCTTCAGAGTCAGATTCATCTTTTGCATGTCATTTTGGAGTTTGGTAATTCTTTTGTTGTTCCTTTTGAATCTCCATTACTTGCTCTGGACATGACTTGTACTTCCACAAAAAGAGCAAAGCAAAGAAGGTTTGCTTTGCATAACACACATGATTGATTGATCCAGAGCCAGCTGGAACAAAAGATTTAATCGTGCTCACTGTCTTACTTTTGAACCCTAAACCTTTTGTGTTTCCAAAAGCCTTTTGACCAAATAACATTGCTGGAATTTTGTCTGAGCTTCCTGAAAACCTTCGCAGGTCACACTTGAGAAAATTGATCTCTTTTTCTTTTAGAGATAGGGTTCTGGTGAATTCATCATTAAGACGGTCAATCTCAAGAGTTTTCACATGTAGTGATGATTCGAGTTTATTCAACAACTCTTTCAGTTGAATATTTTCCTGGTGAATTTCTTCAAACTTATCCATAATTCTAGGATCTCAATCTCAGACTCGCATTCCGAATTGGAATTTGAGTTATATGGAACTTATGCCAAGAAGGTTGAACCTTCCGTGCACACTTCAGCAGTATGTAATATGTTGGGATACTGAGATATTTTTTCTTAACTTGAATCATCAGAAGCAATGGAGAGAGAAGATGATCTCTCCGATCTTTTACTTTTCTTTGCCATATCCTTGATCTTATGTGTAATCAGTGATCTATTAGAATCGACGTGATTAGAACAACATTCATCATCCCATGACAAGCTAGAAGCTTCACTTGCAATGGTTACAACGTTGAACGCAGAAGTTCTGACTATATTCTGATCAAGATCAAGTAATTTAATCTTTCCCACAAGAGTACTTCTGAAAAGAGTATTAAGATTATTTCCCTCAACGATGGCATGCTTCTTAGAATCGTATCTGGATGGCAGCGATCTGAGAATTTTCATCACAATATCCTTTTCGGAATAGTCTTACCCAATGCAAAGGATGCATTAACAATTTGGACACTTTGTGATTAAATTCATCAAATGAATCTTCATCCGCCATACGAAGGTTTTCCCAATCGAATTTAGGTTTTGAAGCCTAGCTTCCTTTTCAATGGTATTCCCTTCGAATACGGTTTCTAAGATATCCCAAGCATCTTTAGACCGAGTGCACGTAGTCACATGGTGTTGTAATAACATGTATGGTGGCATTCAAACCGTCGGAGTTTTGCTTTGTAGCAAGTATCTCAGCAGCGTCATATGCACCAATATCCTTTGGAACGGTCGCATTTCCTATTTCCACAATGGGAGCATCATAGCCATTAACTACATATACCCATGATTGAAAATCACGCGCTTGAAGAAAGGCTCGCATAGAAATTTTCTACCACAAGTAATTTGAGCCATCGAAGACTGGTGGTACATTTATAGAGATAGCACTTCTGTCCATATCAGATCGCTACAAACACAGACTTATGAGGTCTTTAATGTGTTCGCCTGCTCTGATACCAATTGAAAATACAACAACCACACACAACAATTCGTTTGGCAATCTGAGAGGACTTACTTGATAGGTGTCATAAACACCTTCATTTATATCTATAGTTTATGCTTTCTTCGTTAGTTTTCTTGTAAATTATGTATCTTATGTTTGGTTATGAGAGTATTAGGTATTTTGGAGTCATTCGAGCGAAAAGGAGTGGAACTCGCTCAAATCTGGGATTTATTTTCATCATCTTGGAGAGAGCGGAAAGGCGAAGCTATCGGCGAAAGAACGAGGCCATTCCTAGTGCCGTATGAGAAGGTTGCAAGCAAAATCAACAGTTAAGCTTGTCAGTTCCCAAGGACCGACAGTACAAAAAGAGTACTTGGTGGCATGTATCATATGTTGGGCGCCTATAGTAATAATAGCTATTACCTAACCCTGGAATTCAGAGAGAAGTTATCTCTTCTCATTATTGTCGACACCTGAATATCACAGAAAAGGGAGATGATCTTTGTCTGAGATCCGAGAAAATGTGTTTGGCTGATTGAAGAAAGGAAGTCAATCAGAACTTGGTCTGAAGAACAAGAAGAAATGGTACATATTGTTGATTCATGGCTTTATACATAAAATCGGATGAAACTAGGGATTGAAAATGGTTTTTTTTTGCTGTGGGTCTTATTGAGAACCAGATGGAGAAGAAATGAGTGAATCAAGAAATAATTGTTGCGGTTATCGAATTGGATGAATGGAGTTTTGGGTTTTGGTGGATTCGATTTTATAGCAAGTTGTGGAAAGATTGAGCAAGATTCAATTTCGAGAAAGGGGATGCGAGATTGTTAGTTCAGTGGGTATTTAAGAAGATGATGGTCCGATTGATGTTAAGAAGCACAGGGGACAAGAAGAATGACTTAGGGTTTGTTACGAATCTCGATCCAAGAAGGACAAAGGTGGAGTTATTGTTCAAGAGGAAGTTGATACCGAAACTGCCAGATTAGTGTGCTAGTGGAAGCTTGTAATAGCCAGTTTGTAATTGGGAGAGCAATGGAGCTTGAGTTTGTAGATGGGTTCCATGGAAGCAATTGAATGGACAAGATGCTAATGGGAGATGAGAACTGGTGGTATTGGCTGGTGCAGCTGAGCTAGAGTTGGTATAGTTGCGGTGCAGAATGGAGATGCAAGCGAGTTTGAAGATGAGATTTGAACAGATTTGATAGAGCTGTTGCTCTAATGGCCGCTTGGGTTGGAGCTGAGATTCAAGGCGATAAATGAAAACGGAAGCTGAGTTTGCAATGCAAAGGAAGGAGTGCAGCTGGACTAGAGACTGCAGTGTTGTTGTTGCTGAGATGATGTAATTTGTGCGGCGGGAGGATGCCGTGGCTATAACTGATTCTAGAGCGACTAGTGGGCGACATATGTGGTTTGTTGCTACAAGCACAGGTTTTGTGCAAGACAGCAAGGGTTTGCTGTTGATCGAGAATTGGCCAGGGTTTTGATTCGACTAGGTTCTCGGATGTGTTGGTTTGCCATGGAATTGAGTCATGTCTTTGTGAGTTCAAACTACGGGGAAAGATGTGGCAATGAGTTGATGGCAAGTGATGGTGATGAACAATGCGAGGATGGGATTGTAATGGAGAACATGAAACAATCTTGTGAAGTTGTTGTTGCGGTTCAAATGGAGTGTTGGAAAATGTGACTTGAATATGGTATTTGCACGGAATCGAATGGATACAAATGGTGCTGGTATTTAGTGTTGGTGGTGAAATTATGGTCTGTGAAGTGGTTTGAAGTTGTTGGTGTTTGAGCTCATGGTAATTGTTCCTCCCAGGGAATGAAATGTGCACTTGGTGGTGAGCTGAGACAGGAACAGTTGTGTTTGCAATGGAGTCTGTTGGGTTCATGTTGCAGGTGAAGGTACAATTGCGGTGGCATGAATTGATTGTGCGTTGTAGAGGATGATCTTTGATATGGATAGGCTTCGATTAAGAAGAGAAGATGGTGTTGTGAGAGATGAACCGAGACGGGTCAAGGTTTTGCGGGCACTAGGAATGGGCGAGATGAAGGCGGAGTTGTGGGTGAGTTGCGGGATGAATTCTTTGAAGGGAGAGTATGAATTGCAGTACAGGAAATGGTACTAGTTGAACTGGAAGAGCTGATTTGCAGTGTAGCCATCATGGCTGGAAGTGCACTGGTGATGCACAATGATGGTGCAACACAAATATTCTGGCTCATACAAGACTTAGGCTCAGGCAACGGCACTGGGCTGACTTGAATAGAGTCGGACGGGTGAGTTAGAGTTTGACTCGGTGCACGACCAAGTTGACTCATTGGTAGTGACCGGTTTGACTTTAGGTCACCCGAGCTATTTTTCGGCGATTCTTCCGGCCAATTTCCGGCCACAATACCAGATTTCCGGCGACCTCTTTTGGGGTATATTTTCTATATGGGTATTTGCACACATGGGCTTGGTGGACCACATGGGCTTTGGGCTATGAAGACCTAATTTTAGAAGTTGGAGAAAAACTATAAAAGGGAAAGTTTTCTACAACTTTGAGATCACATATTTTTCTTGGAACTTTGGAGAGCCGGTTTTGTTTATGCTTCTAGGGTTTGCTTTTGTTCATCTTCTTCTTTTCAATTAATATTTTTATGATGAACTCCATAGCTATGAGTAGCTAAACAAATATTATTGGTTATGGGATAAAGTTGATTTCTCAATATGTTATATGATTCAATGAATTAGTTTTGTCTCAATATTTTATTGTTTGTGATTCACAATTAATAGTGTTATATGATTTGATAGTTTGTTTGGTTGAGTCGGAATCAATCCGATTTACATTCATCTCTAGAGCTATATTAGGGTTTTCAATACGAAAAAGTTGTTTATCCCCGATTCTAAGTAGCATAATTGTGGGTAGTGCTTGTAGTGATATATCATACTAGTCACAAGTGAATCATAACTTTTGTTAAAACGATTAGTGCTTTTACACATTCGTTTGCATTGATTAGTCTTATTCCATAGAACTTATTGCTTTTAGGGAGTTAAATCTAATTGTGCTTTTACACTTTAGGCTTGATAGGCTTGATACACCATTGTCACGAACAATGGGTGATGCAAATCGTTCACTCAAGGACTTGGATTCTCATAGGCTTGATACACAACAGGGGTGTATTCAAATGAACTCTACTTTTGAGATAAAACCGGGGTTGCTTAGAGAATTACCAAAGTTCCATGGCATGGTGAATGAAGACCCAAACAAACATCTTATGGACTTCCATACCATTGTCACGGCCATGCTTCCAGCGGATGTTGAGGCGGATGGTGCAATGTTAAAAGTTTTCCATTTATCTTTGATGGATAGTGCTAAGGATTGGTTGTACTATTTACCTCCCGGAAGTGTCACGACATGGAATGGGCTGAAGAAACTCTTTTTAGAGAGATATTTTCTGCATCAAAGGCTACTCAAATTCGCAAAGAAATTTGTGGGATGAAGCAAAATGTGGGAGAATCCTTATATGAATGTTGGGAACGATACAAGAGATTGGTGGCAAGCTGCCCTCACCACCAATTCAGTGACGCTATGATCATCCAATACTTCTATGAAGGACTCCAATCAAGTGATAGCAATCTTATTGACGCTGCGGGTGGTGGTGCACTAGTTAGCAAGACGGTGGCACAAGCTAGAGAGTTGATTGAAAACATGGCGGCAAACTCCCAATAATTTTTGAGTCGTGGTTCGGATGTGCTTCTAAGAAGAGTGAATAAAGTGAGCGAGGTTGAGGAACTTCGTCAACAAATGGGTAACATGTCGGCAATGATGCAACAAGTTGCAGCCGCGGTTATACCAAGTTCTACTCGATGTTATGAAGATGAGCAAGCTAATGCGGTCTTTCCAAATCAACAAAGACGGTATGATCCCTACTCTAACACTTACAATCAGGGATGGAGAGATCACCCCAATTTTAGCTATGCCAACAAGCAAGGAGCGGTTCAACAACCTACCTTCAACTCTTCAAGTGGATTTCAACCTCAACAACAATAATTCCAGCCGAGATAACAATTTCAGCAACCACAAGCACAACAATCGATGCAAAATGAAGGTTCCGATATTGATTCAAAGCTTCAAACAATGATGCAAGGCATTTCTACCATGTTCAAAAAGAGTCAACAGGAAACTAAGAGTGCTATCAAGGAGTTGCAAACACAAATGGGCTCCATGGCTATTGAGTTGAACCAATTGAAGGCACAAAATAGTGGGAAACTCCTTCTCAACCTATTAACCCAAAAAGGGTGTCAATGCTATTACGTTGAGAAGTGGTACACAACTTGTGCAACCCGAAATTACCGATTCGGGCAAGGTGGAAACACCCAAGGAACCTGTTTTGGAGGAGAATAATGAGGATTCTCCCAAACTTCGAGGTACCTATTCCTAACTCTAAAACTCCGGTTTCTACTTATGTTCCTCCTTTACCTTTTCCTCGCATGATTTGCAAGTTCTAAGAAGGCGGAACTAGAAAAGGAGATTTTAGGCGTTCTAAAGAAGATCCATGTGAACATACCACTCATTGATGCTATTAAGCAAGTACCAAAGTACGCAAAGGTGTTGAAGGACTTGTGTACCAACAAACAAAGGCTCAAAGGTAATGAAGTGCTGAGTGTGGGGAGAATGCTTGGCAATCTTACAACACAAACTCCCACTTAAGTGCAAGGATCCCGGTAGTTTTGACATTCCCGTCACAATTGGTAACACAACATTTAACAAAGCTATGTTGGATTTAGGTGCATCCGTTAATGTTATGCTAAGCATCAATGTATAATTCACTTGATCTTGGTCCTCTTAAAAAGGCTGAAATTGTATTGCAATTTTCCGATCTCTCTAATGTCTACCCAATGGGTATTGTTGAGGATGTTCTTGTGCAGGTTAATCAACTTGTATTTCAGCTGACTTTTGTGTGTTAGAGATGAATGAAGGTTCACCGGACTCGTCTCTTCCATTGCTACTTGGGCGTCCCTCCATGAAAACGGCGAAAACCATAATTGATGTGGACAAGGGAACGTTGACCATGGAGTTTGATGGAGAAACAATACGTTTCAACATTTTCGAGATGATGAGATATCCTAGTGATGTCCACTCTTGTTTCTCCATTGATGTTATGGATACATTGGCACACAAATGTTTGAATTAAATGGTGATGACGCTTTGGAAACCGTGTTAACTACATCCATGGATAATGGTGTAGAGTGTGGTAATGAAGTCAAGCAAGCCCTTGGTGATCTTAATTCACTACAAGGATGCCCGAAAACTCATAATATCTCTTTTATTTCTTTACCATGCAGTGATGAAAAGCTTGTGCCTTCTATTGTTAAATCTCCAAGTTTAGAATTGAAACCTCTTCCAAGTCACTTAAAGTACTTGTGCTTGGGTGATAATGAAGAGTTACCTGTGATTGTTTCTAACGAGCTTAATGAATTACAGGATCAAAAACTTCTAAGGGTGCTAAGGACATACAAGACGGCCATATAGGATGGACAATCGCCGATATCAAGGGTATAAGCCCTACCGTTTGTATGCACAAGATCCATGTGGAGGACGATGCAAAGCCTACAAGGGAAGCGCAACGTCGTTTGAATCCTCCCATGATGGAAGTTGTGAAAAGAAGATACTCAAGCTTTTGGACGTGGGTGTTATCTACCCCATATCCGATAGCAAGTGGGTAAGCCGATTTGTACGAGTAGTACCAAAGAAATCAGTGTGACGGTGGTGGAAAATGATAAGAACGAACTTGTCCCAACTCGAGTGCAAACCGGTTGGAGGGTTTGTATTGATTATAGAAAATTGAATGCCACTACTAGAAAAGATCACTTTCCTTTACCATTTATTGATCAAATGCTTGAACGTTTAGCTGGACACTCTTACTATTGTTTCCTTGATGGCTATTCAGGTTACAATCATATTGTGATAGTGTCGGAGGACCAAGAGAAAACCACTTTCACTTGTCCATTCGGTACTTTTGCTTATAGAAGGATGCCTTTTGGCTTAGGCAATGCTTGACTACCTTTCAAAGGTGTATGGTAAGTATCTTTTCGGAATATGTTGAAAACATAATCGAAGTATTCATGGACGATTTTAGTGTCTTTGGTGATTCATTTGACCTTTGCTTGAATAACTTGTCTCTAATCCTTGAACGATGTGTTGAAACAAATCTTGTCTTTGAATTGGGAGAAGTGCCATTTCATGGTAACTCATGGCATAGTTTTAGGCCATATAATATCTTCTAAAGGCTTGGAAGTCGATAAATCTAAGATAGACCTTATTCGTGCTCTAACCCCTCCTACTACGGTGAGGGTGATACGTTCTTTTCTTGGTCATGCAGGTTTCTATCGTAGATTCAACAAGGACTTTTCCAAGATAACATCACCACTTTGTAACTTATTGCAAAAAGATGTGGTTTTTAACTTTGATGAAAAATGTATGGTGGAATTCAATCGTTTGAAAGAACTATTGATTTCAGCCCCTATCATTAAACCACCGGATTGGAGCAAGCCTTTTGAGCTCATGTGTGATGCAAGTGACTATGCGGTTGGTGAGGTGCTTGGGCAACGTGTGGGGAAGCTTCCTCATGCTATTTATTATGCTTCTAGAACGTTAAATGAGGCCCAACAAAACTACACAACCACTGAAAAAGAGTTATTAGCCATTGTTTTTGCTTTAGAAAAGTTTCGCTCTTATCTAATTGGTACAAAAGTTGTTGTCTTTTTCGATCATGCTGGCGCTTAAGTACTTGCTTACAAAGAAAGAGGCGAAACCGAGGCTCATACGATGGATATTACTCTTGCAAGAGTTTGATATTGAAATCAAAGACAAGAAAGGGATTGACAACACCGTTGCGGATCACTTGAGCCGACTTGCTGTGGACAAGGAGACTATCCCATTGCGTGAAAGTTTCCCGGATGAGCAACTATTCTCAATTGCCTTTGGAGAACCATGGTATGCCGATATTGTCAATTACTTAGTTTCTAAACAAATCCCAAAGAACTTGTCTCGTGTTTGAGAGGGACAAACTTAAGAAGTTGGGAAACCAATACATATGGGATGATCCATACTTGTGGAAACATGGTAGTGACCAAGTAATACGAAGGTGCGTTCCCGAATCTGAATTTAATTCTATCTTATCTTTTTGTCACTCTTATGCTTGCGGAGGACATTTTGGGAGTAAGAGAACCGCTCACAAGGTACTTGAAAATGGTTTCTATTGGCCAACTTTGTTTAAGGATGCACATATATTTTGTACAACTTGTGATAGGTGCCAAAGAACCGGCAATCTAGGTGCCCGAAATCAAATGCCACAAACTTTTATTCAATTTATTGAAGTTTTTTGATGTATGGGGTATTGATTTTATGGGGCCTTTGTCAACTCTCATGGAAATTTTTATATCTTACTTGCGGTTGATTATGTCTCGAAATGGGTGGAAGCTAAGGCCACCCCAACTAATGATTCTAAAGTGGTTTCAGATTTTGTGCAAGCTCATATTTTTGCAAGGTTTGGAATTCCAAGATCCATAATTAGCGATGGGGGTTCTCACTTCAAAAACAGGGTTTTACAAAGCTTGTTGATGAAGTACAATGTGTCGCACAAGATTGCAACACCTTATCATCCCCAAACAAATGGACAAGCCGAGGTGTCTAACCGGGAGGTGAAATCCATTCTAGAAAAGATGGTGAACCCAACAAGGAAGGATTGGAGCATACAACTTAATGATGCTTTGTGGGCATATAGAACCGCATACAAGACACCTATAGGGATGTCTCCCTTTAGGCTTGTGTATGGTAAACCTTGTCATTTACCCGTTGAAATTGAGCATAAGGCGTTTTGGGCTATTAAACAATGCAACATGGAGATGGATGGGGCTGGTAAGCAAAGGAAGTTACAACTCCAAGAGCTAGAGGAGCTTCGCAATGATGCATTTGAAAGCTCACGCATTTACAAGGAAAAGACGAAAGCATTTCATGATAACATGATTTCTAGAAAACAATTTTACATTGGGCAGAAAGTGCTTTTGTTTAATTCTCGCTTGCAATTATTTAGGGTAAATTAAGGTCACGATGGATCGGACCTTTTATTGTTACTAATGTGTTTTCTCATGGTGCAGTGGAAATTCGTAGCATAGCTACAGGGAAAGAACTTAAATTTAATGGGCACCGGTTGAAACCATATTATGAGAATTTCACTTCCGAAGTGGTGGAAGGAGTTAACTTTGTGGATGTGCTCCCTCTGGAGGAGTCATATAAAGCAAGGAGATAGTCGGGCTGACGACTTTAAACCAAGCGCTAAATGGGAGGCAACCCATCGGATGAGTATTTCTTGTCTTGTTTTTAGTTTTCTTGTCTTGTTTTTTTATTTTTCCGATTTCTTGTTAGAATTTCCCACCTTGACTTACTTTGGACGATTCAATTTACATTGAGGACAATGTAAAGTTTAAGTGTGGGGAGTGGTTAAGCATTTGCGTTGTAAATTTTGAAATTTTCAACTTTTGTGTAAACTAGTGAATAAGAAAACTCCAACTTATGGTTAGTTTAGAGTCACATAGTATACATGTCGCTAAGATTACATCGAGATTCTCATAAGAGTGACTGAACTTAGAGATGACTGAGAACATGATCGGGTTTCTTAATTGTATGAGAGTTAAAGTTGGATTTAACCATGCCAGTGGCAAATAAGGTGCAGACTGAATTCGGTATTAGAGTAGTGATCCCCTATAGTGGAGACTACCCATGTTACATAATGTGAGGCACCAACCTTCAATTCTTTGTACCTGTCTAAATTTGTGCTTTTAGAGTGTGTGTCACCGTACGTAAATTCCGGGTAGAATGTTAGCACCATGCCACCATCCACCTTATCTCTCTCTACACCAACAGGTCCATAGAAACACCATCATCATCAACAAGAGGAGCATCACAAATTTGAAGGAAAGTTGAACACGTTCAAGGTTTACAAGCAACGGTACATGATTGAGCAGATTTCAGATTCAAGTAAAGCAACAAAACAAGGAGCAGAATTTTTATAAGTTGAAGACTATTGTACAAGAGTGAAAATTATCAATGATGAGAGTTCGAGAAGTTTATGATATCGAGACATACAAGTTGTGAAGAATCAAGCGGTAAAGTACTTACACCATGGCCTTTGTACTTACATTTTTATCTTATTGTATTTATTTTCTCTTGTCTTATCACAAAAAAAAAAAAAAACAAAAAAAAAAAACGAAAATTAAAAAAAAAAAAAAAAATTGATAAAAAAAAAGAGACAAGAGAAAATTTCTTTAGGTTCATTACTTGTTTTATTTCGTTTTTATTTTGTATTTGTTTTATTTTGTTTTATTATTGTTTAAAAAAAACAGAAAAAGAAAAAAAAAATTATATTTTGAGATTGTATAGTTCGTTTTACGTTTTATTCTTTCAATAAAGCCAATGGAAAGAAGGAATATCTATAATGAAGTTTCAAGAGACAAGGAATTTGAGGGAAAGAATCATATTGTCAAGATTCTACGAAGTTCAAGAGTCATCATCAAGAGTTGAAGACCGAAGACGAAGATGAAGACACCGATTGAAGACCGAAGACGTTTCTATGGATCTTTGTGAGAGTGGTGCTAGCTGCACGCCGAACGGATAACGAGGTAAGTAAGCATATTCCCACCTTCGTTAAATGGTTGATTTCCTTTCTTAGAGATCGTCGGAAAAATGGGTTTTCAAAAATTATAAAGATGTGGGTTTTCAAAACAATTCGGAGGGTTTTACCTTCCTACCATTCAACGTGTCGCAGATTCTCTCTTCATTCCTACCTGGACACATGTGTGACCCATAAAAGCTGTTTTATTATTGAGAGCAACTTCATAAAACCCTTTCTTGTGAGGCGAGTCGAGACTTTTGATCACTCCGAACCCGAATTTTTGTCGAGAAGGGATGGTTATTTCTCTCTCAACTTTTAAGGATGAGATTGTGTTCATTTATGTGTCTAACTTCTTATGACTAGTGTGGGTATATCTCTCGTAAACCCTCACGAGACTATAACTCGTCCACTAGGGACACCTAGTGGTTTAAAGGCTTGTTATTTATGCTAAAAGTGACCGTAGCCTCGACGACACGGAGTTGTATGTATGATTTAGAATTGTTTTGTTTGATTTGCTCGAGGACTAGAAAAGTATAAGTGTGGGGGAATTTGATAGGTGTCATAAACACCTTCATTTATATCTATAGTTTATGCTTTCTTCGCTAGTTTTCTTGTAAATTATGTATCTTATGTTTGGTTATGAGAGTATTAGGTATTTTGGAGTCACTCGAGCGAAAAGGAGTGGAACTCGCTCAAATCTGGGATTTCTTTTCATCATCTTGGATAGAGCGGAAAGGCGAAGCTATCGGCGAAAGAACGAGGCCATTCGGTCTTAGTATGAGAAGGTTGCAAGCAAAATCAACAGTTAAGCTTGTCGGTTCCCAAGGACCGACAATGTACAAAAAGAGTACTTGGTGGCCTGTATCATATGTTGGGCGCCTATAGTAATAATAGATATTACCTAACCACGGAATTAGGAGAGAAGTTATCTCTTCTCATTATTGTCGACACTGAATATCACGAGAAAAGGGACATGATCTTTATCGAGATCCGAGAAAATGTGTTGGTGATTGAAGAAAGAAAGTCAATCAGAACTTGATGAAGAACAAGAAAAAATGGTACCGTTGTTGATTCATGGCTTTATACATAGAATCGGATGAAACTATGGATTTAAAATGGGTTTTTTTTTGCTGTGGGTCTTATTGAGAACCAGATGGAGAAGAAATGAGTGAATCAAGAAATAATTGTTGCTGTTATCGAATTGGATGAATGGAGTTTTGGGTTTTGGTGGATTCGATTTTATAGCAAGTTGTGGAAAGATTGAGCAAAATTCAATTTGAAAGGGGATACGATATTGTTAGTTAAGTGGGTATTTAAGAAGATGATGGTCTCGATTGATGTTAAGAAGCACAGGGACGAGAAGAATGACTTAGGGTTTGTTCTGAATCTCAGTCTAAGAAGGACAAGGTGGAGTTATTGTTCAGTAGGAAGTTGATACTGAAACTGCAGATTAGTGTGCTAGTGGAAGCTTGTAATAGCTGCTGTAATTGGGAGAGCAAATGGAGACTGAGTTTGTAGCTGGGTTCCATGGAAGCAATTGAATGAACAAGATGCTAATGGGAGATGAGAACTAGTGGTATTGGCTGGTGCAGCTGAGCTAGAGCTGGTATAGTTGCAGTACAGGAATGGAGATGCAACTGAGTTTGAAGATGAGATTTGAACAGATTTGATAGAGTTGTTGCTCTAATGGCCGCAGGTTGGAGCCGAGATTCAAGGCGATAAATGAAAATGGAAGCGAGTTTGCAATGCAAAGGAAGGAGTGCAGCTGGACTAGAGACTGCAGTGTTGTTGTTGCTGAGATGATGTAATTTGTGCGGTAGGAGGGATGCAGTGGCTATAACCAGTTCTAGAGCAGCTAGTGGCTGGCATATGTGGTTTGTTGCTACAAGCACAGGTTTGGTGCAAGACAGCAAGGGTTTGCTGTTGATCGAGAATTGGCCAGGGTTTTGATTCGACTAGGTTCTCGGATGTGTTGGTTTGCCATGGAATTGAGTCTGTGCTGTGAGTTCAAACTACAGGGAAAGATGTGGCAATGAGTTGATGGCAAGTGATGGTGATGAACAATGCAGGATGGGATTGTAATGGAGAATATGAAACAATCTTGTGAAGTTGTTGTTGCAGTTCAAATGGAGTGTTGGAAAATGTGACTTGAATATGGTAGCTGCCTGGAATCGAATGGATACAGATGGTGCTGGTATTTAGTGTTGGTGGTGAAATTATGGTCTGTGGTGATATTGCTGGATAGTTAGAAAGAAGAGGAAGAAGTGGTTTGAAGTTGTTGGTGTTTGAGCTCATGGTAATTGTTGCTCCCAGGGAATGAAATGTGCACTTGGTGGTGAGCTGAGACAGGAACAGTTGTGTTTGCAATGGAGTATGTTGGGTTCATGTTGCAGGTGAAGGTACAATTGCAGTGGCATGAATTGATTGTGCAGCTGTAGAGGATGATGCTGATATGGATAGGCCTGATTAAGAAGAGAAGATGGTGTTTGAGAGATGAACCGAGACAGGTCAAGGTTTCTTTGGCACTAGGAATGGAAGCGAGATGAAGGCGGGTTGCTTTGAGTTGCGGGATGAATTCTTTGAAGGGAGAGTATGAATTGCAGTACAGGAAATGGTACTAGTTGAACTGGAAGAGCTTATTTGCAGTGTAGCCATCATGGCTGGAAGTGCACTGGTGATGCACAATGATGGTGCAACACAAATGTTCTGGCTCATGCAAGACTTAGGCCTGTGCAACGGCCTGGCCGACTTGACCGAGTCAGACAGGTGAGTTAGAGTTTGACTCGGTGCCTGACCGAGTTGACTCATTGACTGGTGACCGGTTTGACTTTGCCGGTCACCCGAGCTATTTTCCGGCGATTCTTCCTGCCAATTTCCGGCCACAATACCAGATTTCCGGCGACCTCTTTTGGGGTATATTTTCTATATGGGTATTTGCACACATGGGCTTGGTGGACCACATGGGCTTTGGGCTATGAAGACCTAATTTTAGAAGTTGGAGAAAAGCTATAAAAGGGAAAGTTTTCTACAACTTTGGAGATCACATATTTTTCTTGGAACTTTGGAGAGCCGGTTTTGTTTATGCTTCTAGGGTTTGCTTTTGTTCATCTTCTTCTTTTCAATTAATATTTTTATGATGAACTCCATAGCTATGAGTAGCTAAACAAATATTATTGGTTATGGGATAAAGTTGATTTCTCAATATGTTATATGATTGTTTATGGGTGAAAACTACTCCTGCAGAATTTGGTAATTTGGGGTGTGGATGAGGAATGAATTTAAACCTTAAACAAATGCACTGCGCGGTGAGTGCTTGCAGATTCGAGAGATCAATCTATGCAAGTCCGGCCTAAACCAAGAAATGGCCGTTCCAGACTTGTTTCGGTCACAAAGTGAAGGAGATGGGGTTGATCTTAGGGAGGGAAGCGAAGAAGGTGTTGAGATTGTGAAGGTGTAGACTTGCTTATGACTTGCAACAGGAAAGTGAACAAGCTTACGATTGGTGTAAGCGAGGCTCGGGTGTTTTCTTGTTGTTTTCTCTCGTTGTTTGGAAATAAGGCGGAGAACCTATTTATACAAGTCATTGAGTCTTATTCACGTCTCTCGTGGGAAGTGGAGGAAGTGGAGTGATGGAGTAGTGGAGTTGTGCGTTGGTGATACCACGACCGGCCTCTGCCCACTTCTCCTGTTCATCTCTAACCGTCCATGACTTCCCTAACACGTTCTTGTGATGGCGCGTTGCACGCCGCACGATGTAAACCGCCGGACCAATACCCCGATATGTATCCCCAGTTTGTGACATGATTGATGTCCGAATGTGTGGATCGTGGATCCACGAAAGATAGCATGTAATCTTTGAATTGAATAATCACTGCGTTATTGAAGGAAATACTTGTGAAGTATCGTGTGTATTTTATTCAGTCTTGCATCATGGTGTGGTAAAGTGATGGTAATGACACCTCACTAACCAATTAACTCGACCGACTGCTGTATAACCAAGTCGGGTGAAGTTGGACGGATGAGATGATCTTTGAGACACTCATCTGCTAACCGTTGATGAAGTTAGGGTTTTGAAGAGGTGCGGAGCATCACTCTTGACTTGGTGAAACCAAGCATGGGATACAACTTTGGCCTAACCGATCATACATGCGTGCGAGATGGCATGATGGTGTAGGCGCCTATACCCCATTACCTCATGAAAGTATGATCGGGGTCACTCAATTCATCCGGTGAAATCGAGTGGTCGAGATCGATTTGCGACAAAAAACTAGTGCCGCAAGGGCCTCACGTCACGCCCCTCTTCAGGCGCACGTTCCAAGACGACCAATCTTGGTCGGTCTTGGCCGATTGGCCTGTGTGAAGGTGGTAGGCTGGTGTTTACGCCTATACACGAATATCCCATGAAAACGTGATCGAGCCATCCAAATCGTCCGTGAAGTTGAGTGGTGAGATCGGTTTGCGGTTTGGGAGGTGTGACCACGCTAGTTTGAGCGTGTGTTTTGGATTAGCGGGCATGATATGCCTTGGCCGTCGAGTTAGGTAATAGATGGGTCCATGGTAGTCATCTTTGGTATGACCGACACCGGCTAATCTAATCTTGGACCCTCCATTCATGCCGGAGAAGATGGACGCTCGTGATGCTCAAAACCCTAATTTTGGGTTTCAAAGCCGTGCGTCATCTCTTGTTTGGCGACAATTTTGTCACGACCAAACATGGTTGGTCTTGACCGATTGGTCAAGTGTGTAGCGGGCCACGGTGATCGTGTTGACATGCTCCAGGCCCTTTGAATCTACATCTACACCCTCCATCTATACTGCGAAGATGGATGGTTGAGATTTTGCGACACATGTAATATGCCGCAAACCCTAATTTAGGTTTTCCGTCCATAATGCTTGGTATGAACGTTTTTTGGCAAGCTAGGCCAATGGCCGGCCGTGCGGGTTCGGTAGATATTCCATACCCGCTTGGGGGTGATGGAATTGATCTGGGGTCATCCGATTATGCTTGTGGAGTTGGATGATCTGCGATCATATCCGGGTGACACGGTCAATCCGGATGCTCAATTGGGCTAGTATAACACACCGAGAGGAGGCTCAATCGGGCTAGTATAACACACCGAGAGTCGGCACATGCACGGGTATTTCGTACATGGTTTCATTATAGTGCTTGGAGGTTCGTGTTATTACAGTAAGAGTAACACTCAGTCGTCATGCCACAACGATAATGAGTATTGGAAATACAAAGGCTGATTAGAAATTCCTGAGGATGGGATTGTTGCCACATGCTCCAACCTCGGGAGGAATTTCATGTATTCACGAGAATGGGATTGTTGCCACATGCTCCATTCTTGGTGAATTAAGTGAGGAGTATCAACACTTATTAATGGCTTTATCTTTTACAAGATGTATGCGTAATTTTTTAGTTTTTACAATTTTAACCTCAAATGAAAACCCACCATCAACATTAAGTCCCCACCCTAGCACATAATGGTTACATTATTGTGGGGTAGGCATGAGATGGTGACGATTAAAGACAAAGCTTATGAGACAAAGTTAGATGTTACCCGGAGAGGCGGGTCATCTGTCCTTGGAGCATGTCACGTTCAAGAGGCGTCCGGCGAGTGTTCCCCTAGCATGATGTCGGTCTTGCTTGCTTGATGGTATTATGCTGTTTCGTTGGTAGGGCTCTGCGCCTTGTGTGCTCAAGTGTAAATGTGGGGTCATGTAGAAAGCGTTGAAGCAACTTCTAGAGTAGGCAGGAGAGCATTGAAGTGTTGAGCCAAAACGCCTTCTTACGGAGAGAGAGCTTTGATTGGGGATGGCTGTATGCCCTTGACCAATCGGGGATGGGATCAAGTGGGACCGCCGCGCGCCCTGATCGAACCTCGACCTGTGTTTCGATTTGAAAACCCTGCATTGCGTGCGCTGTTTTATTCGAATACCAGCCTTGTGACTTCGATCAATACCGAGACTTGAAACTTGAGCAATCTTAGGACTTGGAATTGATCAATCTAGGACAGACTTGATCAACACGGACTTGAAAGTTGAGCAATCTGGGACTTGTGACTTGATCAACAAGGGCTTGAAACTTGAGCAATACTAGGACTTGTGACTTGAGCAATACCGGACTTGAGACTTGAGCAATACCGGACTTGTGACTTGATCAATCTGGGGTGTTTGGACCCAATACCTGACCTTGTGTACTACAACGTGAATGTGTGTTCTCGTGTGTGACTACACATCTCACGCGTCTTTATACAAATCTTTTGACTCATGTATTTTATTGTAAAATGAAGAAAAGAACTCTGTTGAGATGTCTTAAGGGATAATCTTTGGTGCCAAGTCGGGAGGTGTTGACTTCAAAGATATGCCGAACATTGATGATGAGTTGTTCACCGCGCCCTTTCAACTATATGAAAATATCCGTTCCACAAGATAACCTTTCTCTATCGACTTCAAGGTTTTTATGCTCCATTTGAGCCCTCATGAAGGATGGATGAGACGTATGTTGAGAAATGAGTACATCAAAGATAACTTGACCGGAGCTTGATTATTGATGCGGCTTGAGTGTTGAAAGCGGCTCGAGAGGATGTTAAAGTGGTTTCAGTGCGAACGTTGGTCCCGGAGAGAGCGTTGAGGCGGCTCTTGAATAGACCATTGAAGCGACCTGCTAGAGGGAGCGTTGAAGTGTTTCCCTCTTGATTCGATTACCTTGCGAATTCCATGCTTCTTGGTGACCATCTCTCTCATGTTGAAGAATTCCTTGAATGACAGTGAAGGAACTTCATCTTTGAGCCTCGATCCCCCAAGCGTGGTTTACATGGTTTTGTTCGTAGTGGTTGTTGTCGAGCGGATATGGAATATCTTGGACATTGTTTCATCATTGTGGGAGTCGTGCATGTGGTACGGAGTTGGAGTTGTGGACGCGCAGGATGTTGTATCTCGGTGGTTTTCCTCTTGCTTCTTGAATCTTACATGGAAGGTGAAGGTTGTATCTTTGTTGGTGAGATATGATGAGTGCCAAATAGTGCATATTTATACACCTTTTTATTGGCATTTTACTCATCTTTGCGCTTAGAAATCGATATTATCCCGCATTCTCGTGTTTTCTTTGTTTTCAAGAATAAATATTTGTTTTAATTAATTTTGTATTTTTAGGTACTAAATAAAGTCTAGGAGAATCGAGGAGCCAAAAGAGCGAAGAATTGGAGTCGAGCATCTATGGAGTGAGATAGCCAAAGCCGCGCGTGAATCGGGTTGCAACCCAACAAGGAAGACATGGGCTAGAGCTACCCACGACCGGATCCGAGCCCGCTCTCTGAGCCGTCAAGATCTCGCCTCGGCTACATCCAACAGTCGCTCCATCGCTTACATCTATCTCTCGATGATCCGTACAACACCAGATCACACCGAGACCGGCTACCATTCTCGTCCGTTCGGATCTTGAGCCAAATCCAATGCTCTAAGTGCAGCGTTCTCATCATACCCATTGTGACCGCTCAACAGCGAAATCCCTAACCCTATACCCCTAATCGAGCAGACCATTCCTCTCTTCGTCTTCTCTTTCTTCTCCTCTCCGTCTCCATCGTGAGCAGAGCTCGCTCTTCCACAGACACCACCTCCACCTTCTCTTCCATCACCACCTCACCAACAACCTTCCCCGACACGGCGCCACAACCACCCTCTCTAGCTTCACTTATCTCTCGCCTAGCCTCTCTAGAAACCCTAGAGGCTATGTAAGAGATGATTGAAACTAGGGTTACGATCAATCAACTGACATGGAGTTCGAGGCGATTAGACAAGAAGGAAGCTCGAGTCGGAGGTTACAAGAGTATGGGTACTCTGTCTCTTCATTTAATTTCTATTTTTAATTGATTTTAGGGTTTGGGTATTTTGGGTCGGTGCATGTATAAATTGAAGAGATGGGTGTGTGTTTTGGTACGCCTGGATTAATAGGAGTGTCAATTAGGTTTATTTTGTTGCTTTAGTATGTTTTAGTTTAATTGTTTGGGTCTCAATGAAACTCTGATTTACAACTGTGTTCATAGTCATGTGTTATTTCTTGAATGCTTAATTAGTGTTAAGACAGATTTAATCTGAGCAGAGCAACACATTGCTCTCACAGTGCATACCAACGCCATGGATGCACTGTAGTTGGAACTCCCCTGTGTTGTGTATGCTGCAACCTAATTCAACCAGATTGATATTATAATCCTTAGATTATTTGTACTTTAATCAGACAGGTAATACTTTGGTAGTATTCCTTAGTTGTGATTACTCTTTAAGTGGAGAAACATATTAGACGTAAGGTAGATCGACACCTCTCCTTATTCGTCAAAACAAGAACAATGTCATGAGTTGAAGACACGGTATAAGTTAGTGTGGAATTGAGACCCTAATATCCCACTGTCACTACATTTTATTCCTTAGTTTAGGTTTATCTCATCACTTCTCAGCCGAATAGGCAAAACATCTTATTTACCACCTGTTGTCACTTGTTATCATTTGAATTGATTAAGTAGCAAGCCTTAGATCATTTCAGGGCACCACAAGTCTCTTGTGGTTGGACCCGTCGTGCCAGTGCTACATCACGACACCGTGCACTTGCGGTATAACAAGTAGGGCCGTAATTATAAACACATCTTCGGGCCTACCAAGTTTTTGGCGCCATTCGGCTGAGGACTTAGCGTGTGCCTTGTTTCGATCTTTGCCTTGCTTTCTTGAATGTACATCCCTGTATATACTTGCATCATTGTCTTTCAATATTCCCTGTATATATGTGTCTTATTTCCATGATATTTCATATGTAAATTAGCATTGTAACATTATTAGCCTGCATTGTAATTCTTCCCTGTACATTTCCACCCTGCATCATTGCCTCATGATTTGGTTGTTAGTCTAGTTCTTCCTTATTTAGTGTGCGTCATCTTGTAGCTTAAGTTCGCATCATCTGTAAAATTTCATCTTTTATAGTTTAATTACTTGCATTATTACCCATGCTCCATCTAAATTAGAGTAATTTAATAGTGTAACTTAGCTCATTAGATCATTGCATTGCAGTTAGTCCCTCCATTTACGCATCATTGCCCCGCATAAACTCTCCAATCAGCTACGTGCATCAATTGAAGTTGCAAGTTGTGAGTTTGGGTTAGTTGTAGTCACAAAAACATTGGCTTGAGTGAGCCACCCAACTGTAATTCTTTTCCCCTGTGCAACCTCGAATCGTGTTCTAAGCCACGACTTAGAAACCAAGTTGTAGGCCACAGGCTTAAACTCCGCCCTGCCACTCTGTCTTTGTACCCATTGATCTCGTAAGTCCGCTACTCAAGCGATCTTTGAGTTGAGCACAATTTGCGTTGTCTTTGCGCTAAGTCAGCAAGAAGCCATGCATATTCTGTCCGCCAATCTGCCCTGTGCTCTATCTTGTGGCCGAGAATAAGAACGCAACTACTTACGCCTTAACATTAGTACTTTGTTGCTTTAAGCGTAAAAAAATTGGGAACTAAGAATTGTTTGTTGAAACAACGAGTGCTTGCCAAAAGGGAGAAAGACGAGGCTAGGCGCAGACTTGAGGTTAGATCCTGTATGCCACTAAACCCCTGTGTGCGTGTGTTGCTGCTGCTTTGTGAAGCGGTGATGTCTTCCCATCGACACTGCGAGTGCCCTGTGGAGTGAGGTAAGTATGATTAAACTTCCCCGTGAGCCATCCTTGTGTAAGCATGATTAAACCACGAGATTACCCAAGTATTGCTCCACCTGTTAAGCATCACCTTGCAATGCTCGAGCCGAACTCCACCCTCTCGAATTTTGTGAGTTGAGCTGTGGTTGAGCTACGAATTATGCTCTAACTCTCCAGCCCCCGAAGCCGCGAGTTGAGCCATTGTTTATCTGTCTTTGTGCAAGCATTAGGCCGCAAGCACTAAGGCATGCTTTGCCAATCTGGTCGAATGGTGTGAGGTTGTCTTCTTGAGCACTACTAGACTGAACATCTTTTTGTGCTTTTTGTTCTTCAGAAACTGCAGCATTCTCCAAAACATCTCTGTTGTTTAGCTCTTGAGCGGCCGAGCTCTTGAGCAACCAAAGAAACAAAAGAAAAAGTGCAAACTTGAGGTTAGTAATGGCATATTGTAATCCCTGTCTTTATGTAAACCATGTTATGCATGATAGACTAGTCGCCCGAAAATTGCATACACGAGATTGTAAGCCATTGCGACGCATGCTATAGATCGTGCTAGGAACACACACCCGAGCATAACCACGACTGTTAAACCTTGCCTTCATAGTGCCGAGTGCACAACCACTGGTTCACCTTGTGAGTGTGAGTCTTAGCCTATTAAGATTGAGAATTGGGCCATCGTCTCCCCGACTCCTTTGTGCTTAACACCGTGACACCCTATTTTGCATACCTTGGCTTCAATGCATGATAACCTCATTTGAGCATAGCCCATCCGCCTGGTGAGCCAAGTTCTGCGGACCCCCGCATCTGCTTGCTACTTGTGCATAAGCCCCGAGTTTTGAGCTCAGTGACCTCACTAAGCTTGATGTGATTGTGCTAGCATTGTGTCTGGCTGATTTGGTGCATCTGTGAAACCTAAACCACATTGTCTTGAGCTATCAACCTCATTTTGAAGGCGTGGGGCTTTGTGATGCACTACCCTTTTGACATCGGCCCAACTGCAAGTAACCTCCACCATGTCAACTTTGACTCCGCACATGATGTGCAATCTCTGACAAATTCAAGTGTTCTTGTGTGCTAAGCCTTGAGAAATCAAGAGTCATTGAGTGTGAGTTTTGATTGTCTTGTGCTATGTTATTTTTCACTGAAATTTCTTAGCTCTGCACAAACTTGACCAAACTCCTTTAAGCCGCAAACCCTACCAAGCTAAGCTTAACAAAGTGGTTGGTGACACTCTGCATAACCGGAGCCCACAATCAAAGCCGAGCTCTACACAAGTAGGCTTGCATAAAGCTGGTCGTAAAAACTTGACCCACATAACAGCCTTTAACTCAGGGCTTAGGCTAAATTGAGCCCACATTCCTTTGGCTGTCTTTATTACCACAACCCGGGTGATCACAACCTACACTTTCAATTGGGCTAACCCACAACCAACCAAATGGTGGTAGGCTAACATTATAATGCGGGGCCGCACGCTGCCGAGCCCACTTTCCACTAGGCTTTACACAAGCTTTGAGTCTTGTCTGTTGGTACATGCAAATTTCACATATTTGGGTTGCACATAACCCAACTAATCCCAATAAACCAAAGGAGCCCACAGAAACCAAAATGCCCATTTAAACCAAATCCCAATAAACCAAATTCCACATAAACCAAAGCCCATTTTCATATTCTATGTACATATTTTCTATTGGGTTGACCCTCAACTCTTTAGATCATTAGTAAATTTTTTGGGACTTGTTAATTTTTTCTTTCTTGAATCGGTTGAGTCTTCTTGTGCATTTTTGTGCTAATCCGATATAATCACCACTGAGAATGTTGGATTTTGCCTTGATTAATGAAGCTCAACCATGCTCCTGCCGACATCCGGTAATCTCTTCCCTTTTCTCTTATCCGCATAGTTCTCTCGGTATGTGATTTTTTTAAATTTTTCTATATGTAGACACATTGAGGACAATGTTTGATTTAGGTTTGGGGGTGCATTTGCATTTAGAGTTTTTAGTCTTTTATTTTACCTTTTATTTTCAAAAAAAAAAAAAAAAAAAAAAAAAAAAAAATTCAAAAATTTCAAAAACTTTTTGCAAATAAAACCTCCAACTTTTAGAGATTTTAGAGTCACTAGCATGCTTCTAGCTATGTTTACATAGAGATTCTCGACCGAAATAACGAGAACTTGGAAGTAGGAAAAGCGCAATCGGGTTCCTTAGTTGATTAGAGCGTTAAAGTTGGATTTAACCATACCGGAGGGCGAATTAGGTCTTTATTAGATATTCGGTAGTAAATTGTGATCACCCATAGTGGAGACTACCCATTTTACATCAAGTGAGGCACCAACCTTCATTTTTTTGCAACTTTCTAGAAAAGCCGTTAGAGTGTGTGTCACCTTACGTAAATTAGGGTAGGAATGGTGAGCTACCCAACTTCGCACCAATTTCAAAGACTACTTTTGATCTCTTGAGTGCTAGTTTTTGTCAATCATGAGGTGACGTCTAAAGAAGAAAACTCCTTCTAAATACCGATTTGCCGTTAGCATCACTCTCTCTCTCTCAATCAAGAAGACCCATAGAAACACATCATCGTCAACAACTGGCCCAGAATCGGAATATTGAAAGAAAAATTGATATAGTCCAAGGTTTATGTGCAACAATGAAAAGAAAATAGGATGAGAATTAATAAAATTTATAAAATCAAGACAATACAAGTTGTGAAAAAAATCGAGTGATAAAGTCCTTTGTCCATGGAGTTAGTTGTTTCATTATTTGTATTTGTATTTTTATTTTCACTTATTATAAAAAAAAAAAAAAAAAAAAAAAAAAAAAAAAAAAAAAAATTGTAGTTTATTTTCTTATTTTTGCTACCACCATGGTAAAGAAAATTTAAAAAGAAAAATCCAAACAACAAAGAATTTGAGTAGAAAAGTTAAAAAATTGTCAAGTTTTGTGAAGTTTAGAAGTTCGTCATCAACAATTGAAGACCGAAGACCGAAGATTGAAGACGTTTCTATGGTTTCTTATGAGAGAGTGATATTAATTGCCGATCGGATGAGAAGTGAGTGAGTACTCCCACCCTTGCTAATGGTTGATTTCCTTTCTTAGAGATCATCAGAAAAAGATTTTTTTCCACATTTCGTGGAGTCTCGATTTTATTTCGGAAGGTTATCCTTCTTACCTACAACGTGTCTGGGGATTTCTCTCTTTATTCGCTTTTGCACACATGAGAGACTAAAAAAGCGATCTTTTTGAGTGCAATTATCATAAAACCTTAATGGTGAGGCGGAGAGTCGAGGCTTATGATCACATCGAATCCGAATTCTTTCATATGGTATGGTTACTTCTCGCTCAAAGACTTAAGGATGAGAATGCGTTCTTCGATAGTTCTAACCACATTACTAGCATGCGAAACTACTATGTCCTCATAGCTTCTTGGAGGCTTGAGACTCTTTTTACACTGAAGTTGGAGAAGGTTTTGTGGGTACACCTCGGTAAACCCTCACGAGACTACAACTCGTCCACTAGGGACACCTAGGGGTTTAAAGGCTTAGTGCATACGCTAAATGCATTCGAGAGACTGCGACAGGGTATAGTTAGGATTTCTTATTTTCTGTTTCACTTGAGGACAAGTAAAATTCGGAGTTTGGGAGTATTTGATGAGTGCCAAATAGTGCATATTTATACACCTTTTATTGGCATTTTACTCATCTTGCGCTTAGAAATCGGATATTATCCCGATTCTCGTGTTTTCTTTGTTTTCAAGAATAAATATTTGTTTTAATTAATTTTGTATTTTTAGGTACTAAATAAAGTCCAGGAGAATCGAGAGCCAAAAGAGCGAAGAATTGGAGTCGAGCATCTATGGAGCAGGATAGCCAAAGCCTGGCACAATCAGTTGCAACCCAACAAGGAAGACATGGGCTAGAGCTACCCACGACCCGATCCGAGCCCGCTCACTCGAGCCGTCAAGATCTCGCCCGGCTACATCCAACGGTCGCTCCATCGCTTACATCTATCTCTCGATGATCCCGTACAACACCAGATCACACCGAGACCAGGCTACCATTCTCGTCCAGATTCCGGATCTTGACCAAATCCAATGCTCGGTGCAGCGTTCTCATCATACCCCGCTGTGACCGCTCAACAGCGAAATCCCTAACCCTATACCCCTAATCGAGCAGACCATTCCTCTCTTCGTCTTCTCTTTCTTCTCCTCTCCCGTCTCCATCAGAGCGGAGCTCTGCTCTTCCATGACGACACCACCTCCACCTTTCTCTTCCATCACCACCTCACCAACAACCTTCCCGACACGGCGCCACAACCACCCTCTCTGCTTCACTTATCTCTCGCCTAGCCTCTCTAGAAACCCTAGAGGCTATGTAAGAGATGATTGAAACTAGGGTTACGATCAATCAACCCCAAAGATGGAGTTCGAGACGATTAGACAAGAAGGAAGCTCGAGTCGAGGTTACAAGAGTATGGGTACTGCTGTCTCTTCATTTAATTTCTATTTTTAATTGATTTTAGGGTTTGGGTATTTTGGGTCGGTGCATGTATAAATTGAAGAGATGGGTGTGTGTTTTTGGTACGCTTTGGATTAGCCCAGGAGTGTCAATTAGGTTTATTTTGTTGCTTTAGTATGTTTTAGTTTAATTGTTTGGGTCTCAATGAAACTACGATTTACAACCGTGTTCATAGTCATGTGTTATTTCTTGAATGCTTAATTAGTGTTAAGACAGTTTGACCGAGCAGCAACACATTGCTCTCAAAGGTGCATACCAACGCCATGGATGCACTTTGTAGTTGGAACTCCCCGTGTTGTGTATCTGCAACCTAATTCAACCGATTGATATTATAATCCTTAGATTATTTGTACTTTAATCGGCTGTAATACTTTGGTAGTATTCCTTAGTTGTGATTACTGTTAAGTGGAGAAACATATTGACGTAAGGTAGATCGACACCTCTCCCTTATTCGTCAAAACAAGAACAATGTCATGAGTTGAAGACACGGTATAAGTTAGTGTGGAATTGAGACCCTAATATCCTTTGTCACTACATTTTATTCCTTAGTTTAGGTTTATCTCATCACTTCTCGTAAGAATAGGCAAAACATCTTATTTACCACCTCGTTGTCACTTGTTATCATTTGAATTGATTAAGTAGCAAGCCTTAGATCATTTCAGGGCACCACAAGTCTCTGTGGTTCGACCCGTACGTGCCCAGTGCTACATCACGACACCGTGCACTTGCGGTATAACCGTAGGCCGTAATTATAAACACATCTTCGGGCCTACCAAGATATATGCCCCTACAAACATTATGTGGCTCTTCATTAACGGCAGGCCTGTTTCTTTCTATCAGGGCATATGTTGTTGTAGATGAGCGTTCAACCACTCAGAGGATGACCAAAAGCGCGGATTCTCCAACATAGCATGATAGACATGTACCACCTGCATGCGAGCAAAGTGACTTCCCAGGATCTTGTTCGACATGATGCGTGGACATCGTTATCTTCTTGAGGCTGCTCCCTTGAGGTATTGGCTCCAGTGGAAGATTGCCGTCATAGAGCGTTGATACGTTGCACCCCGGTATTCTTTAAACCAAATGGCGGTATGGTATAATAAAAATTTCCGAGAGGAGTTCGAAAGCTATCTTACTTGCATCATGCTCGTGCATCCTTATCCGGTTGTAGCCGCTACATCCATCCATGGAGGAGAACATGACGTGTCCATTGGTTGCATCTACTAACATGTCGATGTTAGGTAGAGGAGGATCGTTTTGGAGTAAAAGACTGTTCAAGTTTCGAAGTCTATGCAGACTGATCTATCCATTTTCCTCATGTCCGAACTACAACCGTTTAACCGACTTGGATACGGGTATGACATGTAGATGATGGGTGACCAATTTTCATCTAAATCGGCATTTCTTCATATCTCCAAGCGAATATATCCGGTACTCTTTGAGAAGTTCCACGATCTTCGTGCGTTTATCCGTACACAAGGTTGAGATGATGGAGATAGGCCAAGGGGATTCCTCAACGATTTCAATATCATCAGTTGTGGAGTTGGTGTCATCTTGAAGATGTTGTGGAGCATCTAGCACTTGTTCTTGTGGTTCGTTCTTTGTTGTAGCATTCCATTGGGTGGAGAGACCGGGTAACAGGTCTCCCATGCTAATTGATAATGGCAAAGGCCGTGCCGGTATACCGTTTTCCCTTTCGGTCACGACTCGCCATAAAAGTTCGTTCCCTCTTCGTGTGAACGTGGGTCGTGGCTTCACAGGATGGAGAAGAATGCTTCGTCGGCAAAAGATGCATCGTGGGGTACTAGCCTCAATGATGCAAGCCGGTCTTCTTCCGAATTGACGCCAACGTGGGGAGTGGGATGCAACGAACTTGTCCGATTCTTCCGTGAGCTTCTCCCAGTATGTGCTGGTTTGGTTTCCCTCGAAGTCCGTCATTGTGGTAGGTTTCCGTACGATATTGCCTGGGAGAACCTTGGTGTTTATGGGTGAAGACTATTCCTGCAGAATTTGGTAATTTGGGGTGTGGATGAGGAATGAATCTAAACCTTAAACAAATGCACTGCGCGGTGAGTGTTTGTAGATTCGAGAGATCAATCTGTGCAAGTCCGGCCTAAACCAAGAAATGGTCGTTCCAGACTTGTTTTGGTCACAAAGTGAAGGAGATGGGGTTGATCTTAGGGAGGGAAGCGAAGAAGGTGTTGAGATTGTGAAGATGTTGGCTTGCTTATGACTTGTAATGTAAAGATGAGCGGGCTTGTGATTGATGCAAGCAAGCTCTGGGGTGTTTGAATACGTTTTGTATTAACACTTGGTTTTTGTCTCGTCTGGACTTGTGTTGTTGTTTGAAATAGGGCGGAGAACCTATTTATACAAGTCATTGAGCCTTATTCACGTCTCTCGTGAGAAGTGGAGGAAGTGGAGTGATGGAGTAGTGGAGTTGTGCGTCGGTGCCACACGACCCAGTCTTGCCCACTTCTCCCTGTCCATCTCTAACCGTCCATGACTTCCCCGACACGTTCTTGTGATGGCGCGTTGCACGCCGCACGCCGTAAACCGCCAGACCAATACCCCGATATGTATCCCCGGTTTGTGACATGATTGATGTCTAGAATGTGTGGATTGTGGATCCACGAAAGATAGCATGTAATCTTGAATTGAATAAATGTGTTATTCGGGAAGTTGATACTTGTGAAGTATCGTGTGTATTTTGTGCAGTCTCGCATCATGGTGTGGTAAAGTGATGGGTAATGACGCTCACTGACCAATTAACTCGACCGACTGGGTTGTATAACCAAGATGGTGAAGTTGGACGGATGAGATGATCTTTGAGACACTCATCTGCGACCGTTAATGAATATTAAGGTTTTTGAAGAGGTGCGCAAGCATTACTCTTCGACTTGGTCGAAACCGAGCATGGAAAGGGATTTGGAGAGGACCGACCGGGCATATGTGTAGACGGCATGCCGGTGTGCACGTCCATACCTCACTTTGTCCCATGAAGACGCGATCTAAGCCACTCAATTTGACCAAGCAAAGTTGAGTGGTTGAGATCGATTTTGCGGAGTAAACCATTGCCGCAAAGGAGTTGGAAACCGCGTGACATCCCTAGTTTGGGCACGCGTTTCAAGACGACCCATCTTGGTCGGTCTTGGTCGATCATTTGACGTGTAGGTGGTAGGTGGTGTTCACACCTATACCGGTTATCCCATGAAAACGTGATCTAAGCCACTCAAATCGTCCGGTGAAGTTGAGTGGTCGAGATCGGATTGCAATTTGGGAAGTGTAACCACGCAAGTTTGGGTGGACGGTTTGGGATAGTCGGGCATGGTATGCCTTGGCCGAATACATGAGGAGGTAGATGGGCCCACGGTGGTCATCTTTGGTGTGACCGGGACACCTTAATCTAATCTGCGACCCTCCATTCGTGCGGAGAAGATGGACGCGCGTGATGGCTTGAAACCCTAATTTTGGCTTTTCAAATCCGCAAGCGCCACTCCTTGTTTGGGCGTACGAATTTGTCACAACCATGCGTGGTTGGTCTTGACCGATTGCTCAAGTGTGTAGCGGGCCCACGGAATCGTGTTGACATGCTCGGGGCCCTTTGAGTCTACATCTACACCCTCCATCTATACTGCGAAGATGGATGGTTGGGACTGTTTTGCGACACATGTAATATGCCGCAAACCCTAATTTAGGGTTTTCAGTCCATAATGCTTGGTATGAACGGTTTCTTGGCAAGCTAGGCCAATGACCGACCATGCGGGGTCGGCCGTGGGTATTCCATACCGCTTGGGGGTGATGGAATTGATCCTGGGGTCATCCAATCATGCTTATGGAGTTGGATGACTGCGATCGATCATATCCGGACCGATACGGTCGGTCAGGATGCTCAATCAGGCTAGTATAACACACCTGGAGGGGCTCAATCGGGCTAGTATAACACACCGAGAGTCACTTCATACGGGTATTTCGTACATGGTTTCATTATAGTGCTTGGAGGTTCGTGTTACTCTGTAAGAGTAACACTCGGTCGTCATGCCACACTCGATAATGAGTCTTTGGAAATACAAAGGCTGATATGAAATTCACAGGAAGGGATTGTTGCCACATGCTCCAACTGGAGGAATTTCATGTATTCACGCTGAATGGGATTGTTGCTACATGCTCCATTCTTGGTGAATTAAGTGAGGGAGTATCCAACACTTATAAATGGCTTTATCTTTTACAAGATGTCGCATGATTTTTTTCCGGTTTTTACAAATTTAACCTTAAACGAAAATCCACCATCAACATTAAGTCCCCTGCCTAGCACATAATGGTTACACTATTGTGTGGTATGCATGAGATGGTGACATACATATGTGAGAAAGACAGGATAAAAGGAGTTTACCGGAAGAGTGTTGGCCGACCGCTAGTTTCCCACGCCGTCACGCTTGTATGGAATCCCTTGGTGGGGCCGGTTTCTTTCTTTGGGTATTTGAATCAAAGAGGAAACCAAATAAGGGAGGAATCCTTCTTCTATTAGGATTCTTCTAATTTTTGTCTATAAAAGAGACAAAACCCTTTTCTTTTTCCTCACGATTTTTTTTTTATTGTGAAGCGGCTCCGTCCGTGACCACCGCTCCTACCGACGCGCGCCGCTTGCTACGGAGTTGCCGGATTGCTGCCGTGCGCCACCGCCCGTTCACGGTAAGTTTCGCTCCTCTTTTTTTTTTTTAAAGGTAAAACCCTAGTTTTTGTTAGGTAAACACCTTATGTAAGACATGTATATGCTTAGCTTTTTCCACCATTTGGCTTGAATCCCGTAGACACGATTCCCATGAATAAATAAAATCGTGTTATGATGCATGCGGATGAATGAGTGCGGGCCCGCCGGAACGTGGGTCTTACTCACATATGCTTGACTGAAATTTACACCGAACTTGAAACTTGTACGGACTTGAAACCAATACCGGATCAAATTTGTACGGACTTGAAACCAATACCAGATCAAATTTGTAGGACTAGAAACCAATACCAGATCAAACTTGTGCCGATCGAAACTTGCACCTGGACTTGAAACCAATTGATGAAATCAATACCATACCGAAACTTGTACCAAACTTGATACCAATACCAGACTGAAATCAATACCAGACTAAAATTTGTACCGGACTTGAATGGTGTTTGGACCGGTCATTGTGTGCTCCGATGTGAGTTGTGTCTTGCCGTGTGTGACTACATCTCTCCTGTGCTTTCATACAAGTTCTAACTCATGTCTTTTATTTCATTGTGGAAGAAAAGAATCCCCGTTGAGATGTCTTCTGAAGATAATGTTGGTGCCAAGTCAGGAAATGTTGACAGCTTCAAAGATATGCCGAACATTGATGATGAGTTGTTCACCTCGCCTTTTCCAAGCATTAGGAGACATCCTTCTCATAAGATAGTCTTGCTTTCCGATTCAGAAAATATGGAACCGATTCATTCTCTTCTTCAGCACTTTTGGTGAGATTTTGTCTCCAGAGAAACGAATATCCGCCTTCTCCTATTGACTTCAAGATTTGCCATACTCCACTGGGTTCTTATGAAGGATGGATGAGACGTATGTTGAGTAATAAGGGCATTAAGGATAATTTGGCCGAAGCACAAATTCTCAATGCGGTCATGGCATCTGCTACTCTTGAAATTAAGAAAGACATGGCGGGTTTGATTACCTTCATTTCTCGGTGGCGCATTTCTACTCATACGGCCATATCTAGATGGGGAGAAATGACTATTACTCCGGAGAGTGTAGCTGCATTAATGAACCTCGCTTATTCTCGGGAAGTCTTTCTTACGAGCTCTCCGATACGGAAAAAAGTAACTATGGTGCTATACTTCAAAAGTGGCGGAATTCGATAGTCCTGGACAAGGAGGAGAAAAAGATACGAGGTGCTTTTACACCCGCGGCGGGTGTCGGAGTGGTCTCCTGTGGACCCAAAGTCGAATCAAGAGTTGGAAAATGAGCTCGGCCGTGATTGCGTTCTGTCTTTCTGATCCAGAGATGTATTCGATGATGGTTCTGGAAAGAAGACCATTAGAAGTGACCTTGTTAAGATTGCTATAAGGCTGGCGAAGGGTGAAGTTCTTCCTCTGGGCTCATTGTTCCTTGGATCACTGTATTCTCATTTGGATGCTTTAGCAATGGACATGCATGCTTCTAACGGGTACAAGAAGGTGGAGTCGCACATTCACTTCGCTTTTCTTCAGCGCTCTTATGGGAACACTTCAAAAGTTACGCTCATACTCCTGGAAATTCGCTCAATAACTTATATGGTGGCTCGAGAATACTCCGTTGGAATAAAAGGCGTCCTAGAGGTGGTGCGAAACTTGTGGACGTATTTGACAATGTGTCTTCTGTAGATTTCCGTCCATGGGGGCCGGTCCACCCTTCCATTGTTCAGCCAAAGACCTTTGCTATCGCTTCTGACGGTCCTGATGCTGTGTTGTGTACCGATGTCGAAACTATAAAATCTGGAGAACTTATTTACCTGCGCAGCTGCATTCCAGGATATGTCCCGTCTCTATTTAACGGAGAATTTTCTGTGACTCCGTACAATATTGTGGGCTGCTCTCCAAATGGGATTTGATCAGTGGTGTCCCATTTATTCGTTCACCAAGGGTTAGAAAGAATCTCTCCGAATATTCTTAACTTATTTGGCATGTTTGTAGAACGGGTGAGCCTTCCCTTCGGCCTATTGGGAGAAACCGGTGGTAACCGATAAGTATAAGGAATTTTGGAGGAGACAACTGTTGGTTTTCCGTAAATTTTCGGAGAGTGTTGTGACAGATTCCGTAGTGAGACATCTTCGACATCTTGACGAAGCATTTCCGGTTGAAGCCACTTCCACCCAAACGGACCGAGCCGAGGGTTGCAGTCCCCAAGTAGGAGAGAGACCTAAGAGGCAAGCATGCGGTCCGAAATCCTCAATTCCTCCAATATGCAGGTACTTAAATCTCCTCCCATCGGTTCTTTCATTTCTCCAGTGTAAATTCTTCTAAAAATGATCCTTGCTTGAAATCAGGGAATTTCGAAAGAGAATGTCTTCACCAGGTTGGCGCGCATTCAAAATGAGAAGGCTGGCGGTACTGATCTTCATGATGAGAAGTCTGGAGAAACTGATCTTCATGTTGAGAAGTTTGGCGGCACTGATCTTCAGGAGAGTCTGGTAATACTGATCTTTACACTGAGAAGTCTGGGGAAACCACTTCTTTTCCAGACCATGACAGGGGATGATGCAAGCTCTGTTGGACGAGGCGCTTCCCTTAGTGATCTTGTTGACGAGGTCGTGATGGAAATTAGCACCCAGTGAAATAGATGCTTGGAAGGAATGTAAGAGAGGCAAAGGCCGCTATAGTTGAGGCGGCTCCTCTTGAGATCCATCCCGAACAGGTTCCAGTCAATATGGCTATTGTGGTGACTCCTTCGAAAGGCCTCCCCGCAAATCGACAAGGCTCCCGCGGTTAGTGAATTACAGGTGATGCGGCTCGGGTCTTTGTTCGATCCTCCTTTTACTATCCCTTATCCAGGCCATGTGTTGGTTGGTGGATTGGCCGTCTTGGGTTCGGTTCAAATAGTTGTACACGCCGATATGGGAGAAGCACGGTCACATTGCTACCACCACGAAACTCAAAAGTCGTCTTGCGTTGGTCAACCGCGTCCAAGAAGCTTTAGTTTCTATCCGGGGATGAGCGTCACGACTGGTCGAACAGTTTCTGAGGAGATGATTGAAGATTGGAAGTGCTATCGAGACGTGTTTGCGCAGTACGGTTTCAATGCCCCTTGGTTCTTCAAAGGTTTCTCCAAGATTCAGGATCTCCAGAAATTACAGGATGAAGTCCCTTCCGCGGACTGTGTTGCTCGCCAGGAAGAAGAGGTTGAGAAGTTATCTAAGGAACTGGAGCTGAAGCAGGTTGTGCTTTAAAGGATGAAGGTCTCTCTTGCCCAGAGGGACGAGTTGTTGCTGAAGGACTTTCCTTGAAGTATTCGTGTTATATACTTGCCTTTTCTTTTAGATGCCTTTTTCTTTTTGAGTGATAGTGAGGATTTTCTTTGACCTCCGGTTTTGAAATAATAGGTAATTGAATTGGTTTATTTTGAGATAGTTTTGTGGACAACCTTTTTGAAAGGGATTATGTTAAATGAAATTTGTATCTTGGTCATGAATGATTGCACATGAAATTGCAAATGTAATGTAAAAGGGAGGTACGAATGGAAACAAACATGGCGTTTGATCACTGAGCCTCTTTCTCCACGTGCGGGATGTTAAGTCCCCAGTGAATTCTAAACTATCTTTCGTGTAAAATTGTTGAGTAAAGCTTACTTGCTTTGAAGCCTCACTTGTATCGAACCGGAGTAGCCTTTCTAAGAAAATCTTCCGCACCAATCTCTCGGAAGTTATCGCTCGGGACCAAGCTTCTCGAACAATGCGCTTCAAAGCGTTGCATTCACCGGGGTGGGGTGATGGAGGAACCGGTGGAAATGACAGTACCTCGGGTCCATTACTTCTTGATCAAGAGGCGGACGCCATCACGGGGTAGCTCCACCTCTCCATTTCGTACCCACGCCTCTAATAGCTCCAGAATCTTCTTCATTGGGAATGGGAAATGTAAGTACCTTGAGTCCGGCTTTTCCCTGTGTTAGTGGGCATTGTGATGTCTCTCCGTGGCTTTGATGTGGAACAGGAGATGAAGTTGGAAGATTTTCGAGTGCCATCATATTGCGGATCGCTTGCCTAGGTAAAGGGATGTGGAAGGTGTCGTAATGTCCTTTGTTGAGTGATCGGATTGAACGTTCCCATCCTCTCGTATTCGTGTATTTCCGATTGATTTCTCCCTCCTCAAGCATTTCTTGATCGGTTGAAAAGTCGACGCGGATTGGACGAGTCTTAGGGCTTGCCAAGATTTTTGAGATATAAATCCTCTAGCAGGCTCCATAGGCCGCAGGCTCTCTTTCTTTATCAAGCGAGACATTGTAGCACTCTAGGACAAGTCTTTTCCTCCGTCTGGACCATGTTGTCCATCTTTCTTGATTCGTTTTATCGCGTGCTCTTTTTACTTCTCCACTTGTAAAGGTGTGACTCCGACTAAGGATTCAACGTTTCTTGCACTGTATGAGTTGATGCCTATCGATCCTTCTTGTAGTTGTGCTGTTATACCATTCAAAAGGCGAAATGTCTCGCTCTGCCTTCTGGTGATACCGGCCTGATTTGCCAAGACATCCTTCAACATTCCAGCTATGCTTCCCATGATATCCGAACCACCTGCGGATTCCGGAGAGGATACATCGTGAGACGAAACCGAAGAATTGAGAATTCGATTCTTGTAACCGAGAGATCAATCTCCCACTTTGTGGTCGCCAATTGTTTATGGGTGAAAACTATTCTGCGAGAATTTGGTAATTTGGGGTGTGGATGAGGAATGAATCTAAACCTTAAACAAATGCACTTTGCGCGGTGAGTGCTTGTAGATTCGAGAGATCAACTGTGCAAGTCCGGCCTAAACCAAGAAATGGCCGTTCAGGACTTGTTTTGGTCACAAAGTGAAGGAGATGGGGTTGATCTTAGGGAGGAAGCGAAGAAGGTGTTGAGATTGTGAAGATGTTGGCTTGCTTATGACTTGTAACGGAAAGATGAGCGGGCTTGTGATTGATGCAAGCAAGCTCGGGTGTTTGAATACGTTTTGTATTAACACTTGGTTTTCTGTCTCGTCTGGACTTGTGTTGTTGTTTGAAATAGGGCGGGAACCTATTTATACAAGTCATTGAGCCTTATTCACGTCTCTCGTGAGAAGTGGAGGAAGTGGAGTGATGGAGTAGTGGAGTTGTGCGTCGGTGCCACACGACCAGTCTTGCCCACTTCTCCTGTCCATCTCTAACCGTCCATGACTTCCCCTCGACACGTTCTTGTGATGGCGCGTTGCACGCCGCACGTTGTAAACCGCTGGACCAATACCCCAAGATGTATCCCCCGATTTGTGACATGATTGATAAACTGGAATGTGTGGATTGTGGATCCACGAAAGATAGCATGTAATGCCGAATTGAATAACTGTGTTATTCGGAAGTTGATACTTGTGAAGTATCGTGTGTATTTTGTGTGTGTGCATCGCATCATGGTGTGGTAAAGTGATGGGTAATGACGCCTCACCGACCAATTAACTCCCCGACTGGGTTGTATAACCAAGATGTGAAGTTGGACGGATGAGATGATCTTTGAGACACTCATCTGCGACCGTTAATGAATATTAGGTTTTTTGAAGAGGTGCGCAAGCATTACTCTCGACCTGGTCGAAACCGAGCATGGAAAGGGATTTGGAGAGGACCGACCGGGCATGTGTGTAGACAGCATGCCGGTGTGCACGTCCATACCTCACTATCCCATGAAGACGCGATCTAAGCCACTCAATTTGACCGGTAAAGTTGAGTGGTTGAGATCGGTTTGCGGCAGAAATCCATTGCCGCAAAGGAGTTGGAAACCACGTGACATCCCTAGTTTGGGCACGCGTTTCAAGACGACCCATCTTGGCCGGTCTTGGTCGATCATACCAGCGGGTAGGTGGTAGGCTGGTGTTCACACCTATACCTGGTTATCCCATGAAAACGTGATCTAAGCCACTCAAATCGTCCGGTGAAGTTGAGTGGTCGAAATCAGTTTGCAATTTGGGAAGTGTAACCACGCAAGTTTGGGTGGACGGTTTGGGATAGCCGGGCATGATATGCCTTGGCCGAATACATGAGGAGGTAGATGGGCCCACGGTGGTCATCTTTGGTGTGACCGGACCGCTAATATAACTGTGACCCTCCATTCGTCTAGGAGAAGATGGACGCGCGTGATGGCTTGAAACCCTAATTTTGGCTTTTCAAACCGTGCGTCACTCCTTGTTTGGGCGTACGAATTTGTTACAACCATGCGTGGTTGGTATTGACCGATTGGTCAAGTGTGTAGGCGGGCCCACGGTGATCGTGTTGACATGCGGGGCCCTTTGAGTCTACATCTACACCCTCCATCTATACCGCGAAGATGGATGGTTGAGACTTTTTGCGACACATGTAATATGCCGCAAACCCTAATTTAGGGTTTTACGTCCATAATGCTTGGTATGAACGGTTTCTTGGCAAGTTAGGCCAATGACCGACCATGCGGGGTCGGGCCGTGGGTATTCCATACCGCTTGGGGGTGATGGAATTGATCCGGGGTCATCCAATCATGCTTATGGAGTGGATGACTGCGATCGATCATATCCGACCGATACGGTCGACCGGGATGCTCAATCGGGCTAGTATAACACACCGAGAGTCACCGACGGGTATTTCGTACATGGTTTCATTATAGTGCTTGGAGGTTTGTGTTACTCGTAAGAGTAACACTCGCCGTCATGCCACACCGATAATGAGTACCGGAAATACAAGGTCGATATGAAATTCACAGAAGGGATTGTTGCCACATGCTCCAACCTCGGAGGAATTTCATGTATTCGCGTAATGGGATTGTTGCTACATGCTCCATTCTTGGTGAATTAAGTGAGGGAGTATCCAACACTTATAAATGGCTTTATCTTTTACAAGATGTCAGCGCATGATTTTTTTTTCTGGTTTTTTACAAATTTAACCTTAAACGAAAATCCACCATCAACACTTGGATGTCCTGAGAGTCTTGAAAGTAATCACATTCGAAGACGCTCCTGTGTCGATAAGGTCCGTCTTGAATTATGAATCCTTGATGCGTGCGGTGACATGTAGGGCACGGTTGTGACCTTCCTCTGTTTGATTGCAGCAAAATGTCTCCGTGCGCCGATTCTTCGAGAGGTGTGAAAGTTCGTATAAACTTTCCACTAGAGAAAACGCTTCCGATCCACCGACCCACCGGTTCATAGTGAAACTATTGACTTGAGGAGGATCGTTGTGAGGATCGTCCCAAGATAGAGTCTCTATGACCGCTCATATCCGATGTCGCTTCTTTGATCGAGGTCCATGTAGGTCCGCGCCGCTAAAATACCTTTTCCGGTGCGTTGAATGCATTCCTTGTTGGCTCCAGGGGCTGTTGCGGGTCTTGTGGAAATCGATCAGTTAATGTCTTAAGAAAAGTGAGTACCTCTTTCTGAGTTGCGGCCATATCCGTTTGAGTCTTAGCGAGAACTTCCTGCTTCTCCATCAAGTCTCGCAATGGTAATGGGGGATGGTCCTCCTCTCGTCCCTCCGGCTCCTCGTCCCGATGAAGGAGTGGGAGTTGTTGCTCTCGGTGACTACCGGAGGTGTTACACTTGATAAGATGCCAAGATTTCCGCCGCTCCGGCTCGGTGATGGGAGGTGTTGTAATATCATTCCGAGTGATCGAATTGAACGTTCCCATCCTCTCGTACTCACGTGTTCCTTGATTGATCTCTCCTTACTCAAGCATTTCTTCACTTAGTTGAAAGGTCTATGCGGATTGAACAGTCTTCTTAGGGCTTCGACAAGGGTCTTGAGATATAAATCTTCCAAAGCCAGGGACCCGTAAGCCGCAGGCTACATTTCTTTATCCGCTAGACGTTGTAGTACTCCCCCGACAAGTCCTTTCCTCTCGTGGAGTTGCCTCGGTTCTTCATTGTTGACTTGGACCATGTTGTTCATCTTTCCCGAGTCTCCCGCGGTTACGCGCTCTTTTTGCCTCTCCACCGGTAAAGGTGTGACCGACTAAGGATTCAAAAGCATTTCTTGCACGCTTGAGTAGATGCCCCGCCGACCCTTCTTGTAATTGTACTTGCTATATCATTCAAAAGGCGAAATGTCTCGCTTTGTCTTCCGGTGATACCTGGCTTGATTTGCCAAGACATCCTCCAAGATTCTAGATACACTTCCCATGATATCTCGAACCACACCGTGGTTTTAGGATACATTGCGAGATGGAAACCGAAAAAATTGAGAATTCGATTTTGTGCAACCGAGAGATCAACCTCCCTTTGTGGTCGCCAATTGTTTATGGGTGAAAACTACTCCCGCGGAATTTGGTAATTTGGGGTGTGGATGAGGAATGAATTTAAACCTTAAACAAATGCACTGCGCGGTGAGTGCTTGTAGATTCGAGAGATCAATTGTGCAAGTCCGGCCTAAACCAAGAAATGGCCGTTCCAGACTTGTTTCGGTCACAAAGTGAAGGAGATGGGGTTGATCTTAGGGAGGGAAGCGAAGAAGGTGTTGAGATTGTGAAGGTGTAGACTTGCTTATAACTTGCAACGGGAAAGTGAACAAGCTTACGATTGGTGTAAGCAGGCTCTAGGTGTTTTCTTGTTGTTTTCCTCTGTTGTTTGGAAATAGGGCGGAGAACCTATTTATACAAGTCATTGAGTCTTATTCACGTCTCTCGTGGGAAGTGGAGGAAGTGGAGTGATGGAGTAGTGGAGTTGTGTGTTGGTGATACACAACCAGCCTTGCCCACTTCTCCCGTTCATCTCTAACCGTCCATGACTTCCTAACACGTTCTTGTGATGGCGTTGTTGCACGCCGCACGCTCGTAAACCGCGCACCAATACCCCGTATGTATCCCCAGTTTGTGACATGATTGATGTTTGGAATGTGTGGATCGTGGATCCACGAAAGATAGCATGTAATGTTGAATTGAATAACTGCGTTAGCTCAGAAGTCGATACTTGTGAAGTATCGTGTGTATTTTATGTGTGCATCGCATCATGGTGTGGTAAAGTGATGGGTAATGACACCTCACTAACTAATTAACTCCCGACTGTGGCCGTATAACCAAGTCCGGTGAAGTTGGACGGATGAGATGATCTTTGAGACACTCATCCGCGACCGTTGATGAAGTTAGGGTTTTGAAGAGGTGCGCAGGCATCACTCTTAAGCTTGGTCGAAATCAAGCATGGGATACAACTTTGGCCTAACCGACCATACATGCGTGCAGATGGCATGATGTTGTAGGCGCCTATACCCCATTACCTCATGAAAGTATGATCCGGGTTACTCAATTCATCCGGTGAAATCGAGTGGTCGAGATCGATTTGCGACAAAAAACTAGTGCCGCAAGGGCCGCACGTCACGCCCTCTTCAAAGACGTTCCAAGACGACCAATCTTGGTGGCCTTGGCCGATTGGCCTGGTGTGAAGGTGGTAGGCTGGTGTTTACGCCTATACCCGAATATCCCATGAAAACGTGATCCGAGCCATCCAAATCGTCCGGCGAAGTTGAGTGGTCGAGATCGGTTGCGGTTTTGGAGGTGTGACCACGCTAGTTTGAGCGTGTGTTTTGGATTAGCCGGGCATGATATGCCTTGGCCGATCGGGTTAGGGACTAGATGGGTCCACGGTGGTCATGCTGGTATGACCGGACCTGCTTAATCTAATCTTGGACCCTCCATTCATGCCGGAGAAGATGGACGCTCGTGATGCTCAAAACCCTAATTTTGGGTTTCAAAGCCGTGCGTCATCTCTTGTTTGGGCGACAATTTTGTCACGACCAAACATGGTTGGTCTTGACCGATTGGTCAAGTGTGTAGGCGTGCCACGGTGATCGTGTTGATGTGCTCTGGGCCCTTTGAATCTACATCTACACCCTCCATCTATACCCGCGAAGATGGATGGTTGAGACTGCTTTTACGACACATGTAATATGCCGCAAACCCTAATTTAGGTTTTCCGTCCATAATGCTTGGTATGAACGTTTTTTGGCAAGCTAGGCCAATGGCCGACCGTGAGGGTTCCGTATTGGTTCTGCAATGGATATTCCATACCGTTGGGGGTGATGGAATTGATCCGGGTCATCCAATCATGCTTGTGGAGTTGGATGATCTGCGATCATATCCGATCGATACGGTCAATCAGGATGCTCAATCGGGCTAGTATAACACACCGAGAGGGGCTCAATCGGGCTAGTATAACACACCGAGAGTCACTGCAGACGGGTATTTTCGTACATGGTTTCATTATAGTGCTTGGAGGTTCGTGTTATTCCCGTAAGAGTAACACTCGGGCCGTCATGCCACACCGATAATGAGTACTGGAAATACAAGGCCGATTAGAAATTCACAGAGGATGGGATTGTTGCCACATGCTCCAACCGGGAGGAATTTCATGTATTCTGAGAATGGGATTGTTGCCACATGCTCCATTCTTGGTGAATTAAGTGAGGGAGTATCCAACACTTATTAATGGCTTTATCTTTTACAAGATGTCACTGCGTAATTTTTTCCCGGGTTTTTACAATTTTAACCTCAAATGAAAACCCACCATCAACAATGATTCAATGAATTAGTTTTGTCTCAATATTTTATTGTTTGTGATTCACAATTAATAGTGTTATATGATTTGATAGTTTGTTTGGTTGAGTCCTAATCAATCCGATTTACATTCATCTCTAGAGCTATATTAGGGTTTTCAATACGAAAAAGTTGTTTATCCTGATTCTAAGTAGCATAATTGTGGGTAGTGCTTGTAGTGATATATCCTACTAGTCACAAGTGAATCATAACTTTTGTTAAAACGATTAGTGCTTTTACACATTTGTTTGCATTGATTAGTCTTATTCCATAGAACTTATTGCTTTTAGGGAGTTAAATCTAATTGTGCTTTTACACTTTAGGTTGCTTTCTATGAAGAATTCACATATGCATCTTTTAATGTGGTTGTGATGAAAACAGGGAATTAGCGGGATATACTTGCGATCAAGGTATCCTGGGACTTTTAGTAAATAAGAGATTAAAATACCAATTCTAATCATTGATGAAAATACATGTTTGTGAATGATACTATCCCGTGACCAATATCTTCTCCTTATTGATTATTCCAAATATTTGCTTTGCTTTATTTTATTTTTACTTTAGTATTTCGCTAAAACAACAAACATCCCCCCTTGGTTACATTAGAAACTGAAAATTGCATAACAACAATTGCCTCTCCGTGGAAACGAACTCTTCCTTACCTTGTACTTCATTTAAATTTAGTGAGTAAGAAAGTGAAATTATTTTTGACGCTTACGACAGCGATCATTACTCCAATATACTTTCTAGAGAATCAACTAGATAGTCAGACTCAATCTAGAGAAAAGCATATCAATGAGTTTAATATCTCTAACTCTTAATTCAATCTGCAATCAACAAATAAAAATCTGCGAGCCTGATTGCATATAAGAGGAGTAACTTGAACGGACAAAGGTTGGATATTCTAATTGATTGATCTTAATGCACAACCTGTGATATTTCAATTATATACAAAATATAATGCGAAAAAGAAATAACACAGACACCAGAATTTTGTTAACGAGGAAAACCACAAATGCAGAAAAACCCCGGGACCTAGTCCAGTTTGAACAACACACTGAATTAAGCCGCTACAGACTCTAGCCTACTACAAATTAACTTTGACCGACCGTAGTTGAACCCTAATCAATCTCACACCGATTCAAGGTACGGTTGTGTTCCTTACGTCTCTCGATCCCAAAGCAGGATACTACACACTTGATTTACTTAGCCGATCTCACCCACAACCAAGAGTTATTGCGACCCAAAGTTGAAGACTTGATAAACAAATCATCTCTGAGGAAAAGTCTATAGATTGAATAAATATGTCTCCCACAGAAATACCCAAGAGTTTTTATTCTGTCTTTTGATAAATCAAGGTGAACATGAACCAATTGATAACCCGGACTTATATTCCCGAAGAACAACCTAGTATTATAAATCACCTCACAATAATCTAAATCGTATGATGGCGAAACTAGATATTGTGGAATCACAAACGATGAGACGAAGGTGTTTGTGATTACTTTTTATCCTTCCTATCGGAGATTAAATCTCGAGCAAATCTTAGAGAATATGGTACTCAAACGATAGAATCAGAAAGATCAGAACACGCAACTAAAAAGAGATTAGTTGGATCCGCTTCACAATCCCAATGAAGTCTTTGAAGTCGTTAACCTACTGTGGTGTCAAAGAAACCTAAGGTTAAAGGAGAATCAACTCTAGTTTATGTAACTAGTAACACACAAGAGGTGTGGGGATTAGGTTTCCCAGTTGCTAGAGTTCTCCTTTATATAGTTTTCAAATCAGGGTTTGCAATCCAAGTTACCTTGGTAACAAAGCATTCAATATTCACCGTTAGATGAAAACCCGATTCAACCAAGCTAATATCTTTCAACCGTTAGATCGAACTTAGCTTGTTACACACAAATGAAATGTACCCTCATTTAGGTTTATGTAAACGTGTACACCATGTTGGCTCACAAATAGTTAACCGAAGTTAGCCATATGATTACCATAACTAGTTCAAATGACTCAAATGAAACTAGTTAAAGAGCCGTTCAATTGCTATATTCTCATAGAAGTATATAAAGAACACAATTGAAGCAAAATCGGTTTGATTCACTCGAATCAATTTATGAACATTATAGCAATGGTTTGCAAAGATTGCATTCCTTAATTTATAAATGTTTAAGTTCATGTACACAAACGATTTTAGAAAGTAACCAACTCAAGTATGCAAACGGGTATTCATACTTAAGTAGCCGGACCGAGTTTGGTTATGCCAATACGCGTACGGATGCGCATACCAATTTACATTCCAAACTCCAGCAGAAATTCACGGACGTGAGACTTCCGCCAGTATGCGTACTGTACGCATACTTGCCCAGACATCCAACAATCCAACACGCGTACGGGTACGCATACTTCAGGTTACCGGTTTTGGACTTATACACAAATGTGATAACACACTATGTTTATAGGATGACAATAGACATTTTCACACACTATAAGCATCAAAGCAATTTTCAAGATATTGAAATAATCATAACGAAACATTCCAAGATTACACCAAATGATTATATCACACAAACCATGTAAGATGTTACTCAAGCAATTTTCACATGATATAAGATGAACTTGGTCGAAGCTTAAAGCTTGCCAACACATATTTCAAGAAATATGTAAGCGAGATAAACTCAAATTTCGAAATCTCAAATGTGTATATAGAAAACTATATCGTAATACGACTTATGTCTCAATATAGGAGATAGAGTAGAAATAGACTTTCCAAGTGATAGATGAGTTTCAGTCTCCACATACCTTTTGTCGATGAAGTTCCACAAGCTCCCCTTAGTAATTCTTCGTCTTCAAATGATGAACACCGTGAAGTCTAAGCTCAACTACACAATTTATATTCTAGTTCGAGACATCTATAAATAGGCTAGAAATCAAGACTTATTGTTTTGATCACTAACATTGACAAACATGCTTGAGATAGCAACGCATGCGAGTTAGACCGATAAGTGCTCTAGCACATACCGTTTTGCATACTGGCATGAGCTTCAAGTTCCGGAAATTCAACTGAGTTTGGAAGGTATGCGCACATGTTTGCATACTGGCGAACCCAAACTTAGTTCAGCCACTTAGGTATGCGTACACGTATGCATACTTGAATAGGGTTATGTTCTAAAATCGGTTTGTTCATGAACTACTACATTTATATAATAAGGAATGCAATATTTTGCAAACCGTGGCTATAATGTTCATGAATTGATTCGAGTGAATCAAAATCGATTTTGTTTCAATTGTTTCTTGTATATCTCTATGAAAATATAAACAATTAAACAACTCTAAAACTAGTTTCATTTGAGTAATTTGAACTAGTTATGGTTAAGATGAACAAGGTTGATATGAAAGTGTTCATATGGCTAACTTCGGTTAACTATTGTTGAGCCAACAAAGGTGTACACGTTTAGGTACGGTTACTCATATCTAAATGAAGTCACTTTTCATTTGTGTGTAACAAGCTAAGTTCGATCTAACGGTTGAAAGATATTGGCTTGAGTCTAATCAGGTTTTTATCTAACGGTGAATATTGAATGCTTTGTTACCAAGGTAACATTGATTGCAAACCCTGATTTGAAGACTATATAAGGGAGAAATCTAGCAACTAGGAAACCTAATCCCCACACCTCCTGTGTGATACTAGTTGCGACTAGAGTTGATTTTCCTTTAACCTTAGGTTTTTCCAAAACCCAAGAGGTTAACTTTAAAGACTTCATTGGGATTGTGAAGCGGACCCAACTATTTTCTCTGTAGTTGCGTGTTCTGATCTTTCTGTTTTCTATCGTATTGGGTACTATCTTCTCTAAGATTTGCTCGAGATTTAATCTCCGATAAGCAAGATAAAAAGTAGTCACAAACATCTTCATCACATCATTTGTGATTCCACAATATCTTGTTTCGCTACCATATGATTAAGATTATTGTGAGGTGATTGATATTACTAGGCTGTTCTTCGGGAATATAAGTCCGGTATATCAATTGGTTTATTTTCACCTTGATTTATCAAAAGACGGAACAAAACTCATAGGTATATTTTTGGGAGACAGATTTATCTATTCAATATACTTTTCTGTGTGTGACAGATTGGTTTATCAAGTCTTCGACTTTGGGTCGTAGCAACTCTTAGTTGTAGGTGAGATCAGCTAAGGAAATCAAGTACGCAGAATCCGACGTGGTTCTAGAGGCGTAAGGAACGCGACTGTACCTTAATCAGTGTGAGATTGGTTAGGGCTCAACTACATTCCAATCCGAAGTTAACTTGGAGTAGGCTAGTGCCTGTAGCGACTTCATACAGTGTGGTGTTCAAATCTGGACTAGGTCCCGGGGTTTTTCTGCATCTGCGGTTTTCTCGTTAACAAAACTTCGGTAATCGTGTTATTTCTTTTCCGCATTATATTTTCTATATAATTGAAATATCACAGGTTGTGCGTAAGTTCAATCAATTGTGAATCCAACCTTTTGTTGTTGAGTAAATTGATTGACACTTGGATATTGGTTTATGATACCATCCAAGTTATTTCTTCTATTCAATCGGGCTCGCAAATTCCTATTTGTTTGATTGTAGATTGAATTAAGAAATTGAGATATAACTCTTGGATATACTTTTCTTAAGATTGAGTCTGACTGTCTAGTTGATTCTCTTGAAAGTATATTGGAGTTAGTCCATACAGATTGCTAAGCGAAATATTGGGTGTGGTTGTTAGACCCCCGTTTTTTCACTCGGTTTCCCAAAATCAAAAACCGATGAAACCATTTAGTCTATTCGGTTTTATGCGGTTCGGGTTCGACTGATTCGATTTTAAACATCTGATTACGGATTGTTAACCGACAGTTCATTCTCGAAAGTTATTGTTCTTCATTGTTCACAGACTTGGATAGAAGATTAAATAAAAAATGACCAGTTTGTTACAGAAATTTATATACAGATAAGGCAGAGACCAAATAAACAATTTATACAGATAAGGCGGAGACCAAATAAACCACAATAATCTAATATAAATTTGTCCCCGATGTTTCTGAACGACACAACTTAATACAACTTAAAGATCTACAACAAGAGAACATACAAGATATTTTTCAGATCCAACAAACATATATCAATACAAAGATAAGGAGTATAAATTTCAACATGCAAACTCCCAAAGTTCTGATCAATCCCAGTAAATCATAAAAACACTTCATTCTCTTTTATTTCAATTCCATGAACAAATCAACCCCAAATAGATCAAAAACTAATTATCCTACAACTTCAATTATAAAGTCAAAACTCAATAGCTTCAATTGTACCGATTCTGCTCATTAACAGATCTAAATAAGCAAAAACTCTTGATCTCGAACAATATCCATAAGATTCACCATCAACCGCTTATGAAAGGTTGATTAAGAGATAGATCTAGATTGATTTGGGCGTGGTGGACTGGTGGTGGTTGTAGAAGAAGAGAAGTAGAATAAAATCAGGGGTGGGATGATTTTGCTGTTAAAATTATATCTTTATAGAGTGAAGGAGGAAAAAGGTGACCGTGGATGCTTTTTTATGCTAAGATTTTGTAACTGATGCCGGTAATGGAACAAGAAAGAGCAGCTGCAAAAATAAAACTTAAGAGGTTATGAGTGAAAAGATCATTAGAATAAAAAAAACAATGAGACTTGAAAAGAGATTAGGGTTGGAACTTATACAGTATAATGATCTACGGCTAAAACTATTAAAATCTAACGACAATTACTAATCGGTTAACCTATGGGATATTGGTTCGGTTTTGGACAGAAACCATAACTGAAACCGAATCTGTCGTTTATATGAAACTGATAACCTAAACTTTAACCGTTGGATTTGGTTTCACTTATGTTCAGTTAATAAGCTAACGGTTTCGATTCAGTTCACGGTTTAGGTTCGGTTTTGTGCAACCCGACTTATATGGCAATTTTTTTGTAAAATCTAAGTCATCAATTAACACAAAAAAATTGGAAATGGTTAGGGCCGAAAAACCAAAAATGACCCTCTAAATTATATTTTTCTTTTTTTCCTTTAGAATTTTTCGTAAATAAACCGAAGAGGAAGGGCAATATGTATTAAACATTTTCGTAAATAAACCAAAAATGAAGGGCAATAGGTATTAGACACTTTCGCAAATAAACCAAACAGAAAGGGAAAATGGATATAAATGTCAAATTGAATTATAATTTCTTATGTATCCTGTTTTTTAGGGGTATAATTGGCAACCAAACTTTAATATAACATATCTAAAAATCCGTGTCTTGGAATTGTACAAAATTTTATCTCGTTGGAAAGGTTATATAAAAATCTACGTAATGAGTACAAACAACAATATCAAATTTAGAGTTTTTACGAAAAATTCAGAGGTGTATATCATTTTAGGTACAATTTTAGAACATTAAATGTATATCCATTATGCAAACCACCACAAAGGATACATAATACTTTATGTAGGCATATTTTTGTTTATGCATCAACTAATTTTCCGTTGCAACTAATAAAACGATGTACTCCCTTCGATCCAAGAAAAATGATACTTTCACTTTAGGCACAATTCTCGAAAATTAAATGCATAGCTATTATACAAACCACCACAAAGGATGCATAACACATCATGTAACCATATTTTGGTTTATGGATCGACTAATTTTTCGTTTATGGAAAAGTGATACTTTCACATTCTGTTTCAGGAAAAGTGATACACGGAGCAAAAGTATCAATTTTTTTTTTTAAAACAAGGCGAAAGTATCTCTTTTTCCAGAAACGGGGTAAAAGTAATCGCAGACAAACCCCATCTTCAGATTCTTCTTCGGTCGGCCATCCCACCTTGGCAACGGTTGTACTAGTACCATATGTGAACTATAACTGTATTTGTGGTTAAACCTTATGTGGTTCAAAAGGACATCCAAATTCCTATGAGATGGTTATTGTTTTTTTCTAATAAAATGAGGGCATCATCATAACCGAAATCATACAACTCCCCCTTGAATGACTACCCTGTTAAATAAATTGCCTCACCAAAACCTTTCAAATAAAACCCAATGGGATAAAAATTGAACAAATAAAGAATATCACAATATCAAAATCTTGAATGAAATTAAATGTTAGTATAAAATGTTTCCTCGTCAAAACCTTGTCATGAAAACCACATGGGACAAAACCTGAAACAAAATGAAACTAGTATAATCTTTGACATAAATATGGATGTTAAATTGCTAACTCAACTATATGCGATTACAAAAGCATGCATCTAAATAATAAGGGTTATTTGGTTTTTAGTACTTACATTTTGTCCAACCTTAGTGTTTGGTCTAACATTTGTCCAACTTAGAGTTTAGTACTTGGAAATGACGTTGACCATCGTTGACTGTCTATGGCCAAATTTAATGAATTTTGTGAAATAAATTACAGTGAGTTTACAAGTGTACCCCTACCCCTGAAGTGAACACCATTTAGCTACGGTCCCTAATAAGAGTTCAAACCATTGAACTTTCTACTCTCCTTTTTCCGCCTGCACATGTTAGAATTGAAACCCCCATCGGTGAAGAAGAACACGACACAACTGCTACTGTTAATACTTCATCTTTTTCTTTAGTAAATCATATATCAAGATCAGCAAATTACACAACCAATTCAAGACCTGCGAAAATTTGATTCAATCAAAATTTGTAATCAAAACTGGATTATCAACCTTCCACATATGCAATTATAAGTTTTAACAAATCAATACCATAAATCGACCTCAATTTCAGTTCAATTAGACGCAATCAAACATAACGAGATAACATCTCCCGGAATCAAAAACCCAAATTCAAGAATGACACGATTTAAGAAAACCTCCTAATTTTTCCTCAATTCATAAACCCAACTTATAAATCTACGGATGAAAAAGAAACCCTAAATCAAAACCCCCAAATTTTGATTCAATCAAGAAAATCAATTATGTTAAGGAAGCGACTTAACCTAAGATTCACGTTTCTGTTTCTCATAATCCCATCAAGATCTTCTGAGATAGAAACTCCACAAAGGGTGAAATTTGTCGAATCAAAAATTAATAAGTGTAATTAGGTCTAAATTTATTGGTGGTTGTAGGTTTATATTACTGTGGGAAGTTAGATCGAGATGAAGAAATTCTTATAGACGGCTACGACATTTAGTAAATATGCCAACGGGGAAGACCAAAATACAAATTCGTATAATAGAGAAAGAAAATGGGGGTTTGAGTTTTGGATTTTGGTAAAGAGAAAGTGAGAAGGTGGTTCGTGAAATAGAGACAAAGAAAGTGATTAGGTGTTGACGCTGATGGGGTTGGAGAAGGATGGGAAGATGGGTTATGTAAAAGGTTAACCAACTGAAGGTTATAATAGTAACTTGGTAAAATAATTTCATTTTGTTTTAATTTTAGTTTTATTAATTTTATTTTTTTAATAAGTTATAAACAAAAATCAACATTTAACCGAGTCAATCAAAGTCAACGTTATTTCCAAGTACTAAACTCTAAGTTGGACAAATGTTAGACCAAACACTAAGGTTGGACAAAATGTAAGTACTAAAAACCAAATAACCCAAATAATAACTGTGATATGCAAGCACGTATATTTGTTAAGGACTCCTCAAAAGACCAATAAAGATAATATTATCAACTAATCCGAATTTTTATCTTTTACCAGTTTTTTAAAAAACACAAAAAAAAAAAATATTGTTAAACCTGACATAGTCGAGACAAGTGGAGACCTGAATATAATTTGAATCCTCCAAGGATTACAAATTTGGATATGTTCTCCAACCATATATGAGTCCTTCAAGGACTACCACGCCAAATGCTAGGTTCTCGAGAAAAAAATAAACCCTCAAATCATTTTCACAACAAACATATTTCTCGTATAACGCATTATGACTATACCAACCTATAATTTTCAAAATTCAGGTGTGCACGTTTAAGATGTTAAGTTTTGATCCCAACATTGCGTTATTCAAAAGATTTCAATCCAACATAATTTGGATTTTGTTCTTGCCAATCACATATGTCAATATTCCTATCCAGAGGGGTTAACAACCATTATCATTCTTATTTCACTGGCCAATGTAAATGGATATTCGACAATAACATTTTCTTACCATGATTTCACACAATTCTCAAGTATATGCATATGCTGAAAAATTCACAGAATTTCTGGTACCAGCGTTATACATGGACATTAAAATCTCATCATCATCAAGTGAAGATATATTAACTTTGAGTATATGAATCGTATTTTGATAGTCTCAATTGGAGCAATACATGTAGCCTCTTATTGAGCGATACTTGCCTATTTAATAGATGTGTCTGGATCTGCTTTTCAAAAGGCATAAGCTAAAGTAAAATGAGACATTTTGTACCAATCATATATTGACAACCTTTATCGATTTGATCATGATGGGAGAGAAACTGATATAATTTGCAAGTTAATTAACCCCAACTTCTGGTAATGTGATTTTCCCATGATTATGGCAGAAATATTTTCTGCTAGAGCATCGCTCTGTTGGGATCACAAGTTGGTATATCAAGCTTGTCAAATTTAATTGATCAAAAGTATCTCTTGATTTATAGTCTACTAGAGTCAGTCTTGGACTAGGAATAGAAAATGGTAGTTGAATATCATAATTCACCAATCGACCTTGAAAATTGAAGACTGAAGAACAACAAAGACATATACGAGGACTTCATCAATAAAGGTACGTGAAGAATAACTATCTTATTTACTCATATTATCAACCATTCAATCTAATGAGACAATCTCGCATGACTTATGTATTATGATGAAGATTGCAAAGAAGAAATTTCGAGTTCAAGCTAGTACTTATTAAATATCGAAGTATATTTATAATAGGTTGAGAACAATTTATTGTTTAACATATCGTAATTGCGTAAGAAGTTCATAAGGGACATCAAGTTATAATATATTTCATGTTCACGAAATGATTTGGTACACGAACTCCGAGCTTATAAATAATATACTCGGTGAATTAAATCTTTTATTAACTCACGTAGATGAACTGGTTTGGTCAGTTCACGAACTAATTTATTTTTAGATGTTCCTGATTACTTTTAAATCCCCAAGTACACAAACATGTTGATATTATAATATACTCCATGTTCACGAACTGATTTGGTCAGTACACGAACTCCGAGCTCATAAATAATATACTTGATGAATTATATCTTTTATTAACTCACGTAGATGAACTGGTTTGGTCAGTTCACGAACTTATTTATTTTGAGATTTTCCTGATTACTTTTAAACCCCAAGTACATAAACATCTTTTCACAGTACATGAACTGGTTGATACTAAAAAGTTTATGGATCCTTTTTGTAACTTAATTACACGAACTGATTTGGACAGTTCGCGAACTTATAGCTAAGAAAAGTTCTTGAAATTCGAGACAATAATTTGTTTGCAAACTATTTTGGACAGCTCATGAACTGATTTAGTCTTTGAGAGTTATTGAACTCCATGAATTCTAGATGGTTCACAAACAACTTAATCATTGCTTTCGGCTGAAAATTTAGTACAAAGAGCTCATATCAATAATTATGCAGGTGCACATTCTTTTTTGTAGTTCAAGGCAAATTTCTCATAAGCTTACATGATTAATCTATATTGAGAAGTCGAGCTTACTTAGCGTCAAAGTAATTCGTAAACATCAAAAATAATTCACAAACTCAACTTTAAGTGTAACCTACCTAGCTTTTGTTCATCATTAAAAATAGAGGACCTTCTGCAAACTAGAATCTCAATCCTGGCATTTATGTGTCCTAGTTGCGGCTAGAGTCATCCTTTAAAAGCATAAGTTTCCTCGTGAAATCGTATTAGGTTACGACTTTTGAAGTCTCCAATAAGGGATTCCTGAAGCCCGGTCATGTTATCTTTACATGATAGTTCTTGATATCCAGAATCTTATCTTATTCATTATGATTATTGTCTATTCTGATTTTTGACCATTGAAGAATTACCAATTATGGAATAAGATTGATAAAAATTACAAACTTCTTGTCGTCTCAGACTTTTGTATTTCCACAAGTTTCATATATGTTAAATTGATCTTGTGATGTAAAACCAATTTGGCATCTCTATAACCTTTTAAAAAGAGCAAGTTATCATGATTGTTGAGGTTTGCTAGATATCTTCTTTTATCCTTGAAGATCACTCATAAGAAAATTGTTTTCCATTACGTTGAACGTTTATTATCCATAGGTTATTTGTTAAAGGAAGAATAGTGAAAAGTCTTCGCTCAGCTTAAAGCAACTTCTAAGATTATAAAGGACGTCAGCAAGGGGAATCAATCGTGTAGAATCTTGCAAGATCCAAGAGACGTAAGGAGCTTGATCAAACACAAAATTGGTCAATTAACCCAATAACGATGATTCTTGGGTGAAAAAGACATATAAAATTTGATCAGCGACGGATCCAGGAATTTGTGTTGAGGTGGGCTATTTTTCATTCGTTTCAACTGCGATAAAAATAAATATGGTAAAATATCTAAAGAGTATAAGTTGGGAAAAGTTATCTTTTAGAGCACAAAACTTTTTGAATCAAATTTATTTACTATAGAGGATATTTACAATTGCGCTATGCTATGTATGAGATACACAAACAAAATTATAAATTAGCACAAAACTTTGATTTGATAATGCGGCCGTAGGCCGCCAATTTTTTTAGGGTTCTGTAAATTATTTTTTGGTTTCCACAAATAAGATATTACTTATCAGTGTGTTAAATATTTTAAATTTATGCATCTTTTATATTCTCTCTTTGGTTTGCAAAATAATTACTAAATCAAAAAAAATTAAATTTGTGCTTATAATCATGATAAGATATGGCATTTTTCTGTCTATCCCTGTAAGTAACATTTTAAGTGTTACATTTATAATTTATCATATTTGTCCCCGTAAGGATACACAACATTTTAAGATTTTGAATCACATACAAACAAGATATTTAATTTTTTGGATGCATGCATATAAACGTGTCCTCACTCTCCTTGCATATCGCTAGATCTTAGTCATACAACTACATATATGTTCCCGTTTGTTAGATCTTTTTCAAGATACGTCAAGTTTGATTTTCTTTTGTATGAGCTATCCAAATTTAGACCTGGGCTTTTCCTTTTTTTCCAGGGAATTACCAAGGTGAAAGTGAGCTATTACAGATTTTAGGGGGGGCTGCAGCCTGGGTAAGCCACCCCCCACATCCGTCCCTGAATTTGATACTGTTTAAATGGACGAGAATGTAAAAACAACCAGGATGTAAACAGTTTCATCCTACCCATTTTCAAATACTTTTTTCTTATTTTTAATTTACCTCGGGATGCATCCAATTTCACCCTCGCTATTTTTTAATTTTAAGCCAGGATGAATCCAGATTCATTCTTGCTATTTTTTGGTGTCCATTTCACCCATACTAATTTTTACTCGTCCATTAGAACCATGACCCAATTTCTCTTGATATCATCATACATGTTACCCGGTATACATGTATGATTAAACTTTAGTTGTACTTTGAATTTGATGAAATTGAGAACCATGTGACAATAATCATTGTATAAGTACGCCGACTTTTTTGTACCGCATTTATATATAGGAAAAATATCATTTGGTCCTTTTTTAGGTGGGCCCATGTCTGTTTGGTCCTTTAGGAAAACGCCTTTACTATTTGGTCCATAATTATTTAAAAATATTAAACTGACAAAAGTACCCTTCCGTGTTACTTTTTACTTATTTTCTTATGTGAGTTCATTCTTAAATGAAGTCCATATAAAAACAGACTTCATTCCGGAAATGAAGTCCATATAAAAACCTAAAAAACAGACTTCATTCCAGAAATGAAGTCCATATAAAAACCTAAAAAGACAGACTTCATTCCAGAAATGAAGTCCATATAAAAACCTAAAAAAACAGGCTTAATTCCAAAAAATGAAGTTCATTTCAGTAATGAAGTTCATTCCAAAAAATGAAGTTCATCTTAAGCAGCAGCAGCAACAACAACAAAACACATAAATCTTCATCTTCTTCATCATCTTCATTGACTTCACCAGCAGCAACAACATCAAATCTTCATTAACAACACCAAAAAAAATCAAGATCCAAGATGAAGATTGAAGGTTATATTAGTTTTCTTCATCGTTTTCTTCATTTTTTTCTTCTTCTTCGTCACACACAGCAGCAGAAAAATCTTCAAAACTCCATCGTCTTCATCATCTTCAACAGCAGCAGCAACAAAAAGTGACGAAGAAACACAAAAATCTCCGTCGTCTTCATCATCTCCACCGTCTTCATCATCATATTCAACAAGCAAGCGGAGTAACAAATAGTGGCGAATAAACCTAAAAATTTCGGCTGTTCTTCATCGTCTTCATGAACAAAGAAGAAAAAAAGAAAAAATAGGGAGGAGAGAAACTAGATCCGAAATAGAGAGAGAGAGAGAAAGTAAATCTGAGAATGGGATATTTTCTATTAAATTTTTGTATATATATGGTCACCGTAGGACCAAACAATTATTTTCTAGGACCAAACAATAATATAAGGGTATTTCTGCCACTACAAGATGACATTTACATCATCCATGACATCACCCTAGGACCAAACTATAATTTTTAGGACCAAACTATAATTTATATTACCAAATAGGACCAAACAGAGAATTGACCAAGTCAATTGGACTAGACTCTCTCTGATATATTATTTGTAGGACCAATTGGTATTTCCTACTTTATATATGTGAAACGCATCGGTTACGGATAAACAGTTTTCACTGGTCCGGCATCTGCATTCGACGGGCGTCCATCCAACGGTGTAGGGCATCACCACCGGGCAAAGTCCACATTCATCATGGGCTCCATTGATCTTATTTAGCTACGAACACTTTGGCAGTCAGCCCACCCCAATGTGACTGAATTATTAGATTCAGAAAACAATACTTTTATTGGGAAGGGAAGAGACGGTTACAAATTTGATTCCTTCGTAAAAATCAAGACGAAGAAATGGGAAATCTCGGAAAATTAACGAAACTAGGTGTAGTGATCGGAATAATCGCGATATTAAGAAGTATAAGTAAACAGTATGGATGGGATAAAGAAGAAGCTATAATTTTTTTCAAAGATTTATCCAATGAATTAGGGTTTTGGGCAATACCACTTTATGTACTAACTCATACTATTACTCTTGCCCTTTGTTTACCTTATGCTGTTTTCTTTGAAGCTGGTGCTTCTCTTCTCTTTGGTTTCTTCCCTGCTGTGCTCTGCGTGTTTTGTGCGAAGGTTCTTGGTGCTTCTCTCTCTTTCTGGATTGGCAGGTCAGTGCAATTCTCAGTATTGAATATTGTCTTGATTTTGTTTATATCTGAAACTTAGATTTAATTCGCACACATAACTTAGAAAATGCATAACATATATAGTCTGCAGCTATGCAAGGTGTAAGAGGGAGGTTTTTTAAGGTTCATAGAGAGATCTAGAGAGAGGACTTATGTGGTGATGATTCAATTTTATTACGTTTTTATGTAAAATGGAAACAGTGCACAGCTGGTCTTAAATATGGTGTCTACGGTTGAAGGTCTATATTCGTCTCTAAGGGATTGATATAGTCGATACCTGATCGCAAAAGGAGGTTGGTTTAGGTGTAGTTAGGAAATCTACAAAAAGGACTTACCTGTTGATGACTGAATTTTAAATTTGTCTACGTGAATAGAAACAATTCATGATGCAGAAGTTGGCACTGCTGCGATTTTATAGGTAGTGTCTTTGGTTGAAGGTCTATAGGTGGCGGTTGAAGGGGCATTCCGTACTTTGTGTTTGAGCCTCCTTTTTCAATACTCTGTGATGGGGTTAGCTTTACATTCCTTCTGTTAGATGCAGGAATGCCGAGGCGGAGGTGTTCCTGAAGTATGCTATTGTATATAATCTGAGCAAAGTATATTCAGTGTCATTTTTACAACCTTGAGTTTAAGTAAACAGCATGAAACATTCAACTTTAGCTTTTATTTCTACAATGAAGCCGAGGAAATGCCAGACGTAAGACAGAATTCCGAATCTAAAATGTGCATGTAAATAGAAACAATGCCTGACACAGTAGGGGCAGCTGATCTTTTATTGACGGTGTGATGGGTTTCTTAGAAGCTAAAAAAGCGAAGCTAACATGTAATGTGATGGGAATGGGTTTTCCTTCTTTGAAGAAAGATTGGCAAGATATGTTCAACAATCTTGCGAATAGTCACAAAGAGCTTAACATTGTGGAAGCTTAATGAGAATTTTTCTTCTCAATTTCATATGTATTAGCGGATTGCATTTTGCTTTTTAATCTCCTTTGGTGATTGTTCTTTTCTCAACATTTTAGTTTTCTTTACCTTTAGTTTGTATGTAGTAGGCTGGTTTTGCTTGGGGCTTTATGCTCTTCTTAAGTTGTAATCGCTTTCACCCGGCTTGAGTAATTTTTAATAATCTTTGCCTAGGAAAAAAAAAATATACATATAACAGCACAAAGCGTAATTGAACAGAGACAAGCAATAGAAAACGAAACTGAAACAATAGAACACATATAAATCGAGGTTAGGTTAAACCCAACACTCTTATATGATAAGTTACATGAAAATTAAAATTAAAGTTTGTCTGCTGAGAGACTCATTAAAAGCTATCTATGCTAGATAGAAATTTAGAAGGAAAAAAAAAAAAAATCAAAAAGAAAGAAATCCTAAGAAAAGAAACCCAAAAGTAAGGACTGAAACGCCCTCCTAAAAAGTAGAAATTAGCAAGACACTCCTAAATAGAAAACGTCCCCAAAGAAGCACAAACTCTCCTGCATTATAACGTCTTCAGATTGACGTTTGAAGGGGCATATGTTCAATACCAATTTTCTTTTCATATTCAGTGATTATGTTAGCTTTTCAATCCTTCCTTTAATACTTTGAATCCAGGATATTCGTGAAGTCTGTTATTGTTTTTAACATGAGAGAAGGATTTTTAGTGTCCTTTTGTACGACTTTGAGTTTAAAGTTTAAACAAACAACATGAAATATTCAGCTTTTGCTTTTCTTTCCTCATATGAACTCAGGAAATGCTAGGCGTAGACAGAAATCTGTTACTGTGTCTGATATGAGAGAAGCATTTCATTCTTCTTTTAACATCCTTGATATTAAGTGAACTGCATGAGAAATTCACATTAGTCATATCTAAGCTTAACATCGAGGAACTTCTTGAAGTTTGCTAGGCTATAGGTTGTTCTGGGAGATCTGAATGTTGAAATGTTAAAAGTAGCTCAAACATCCAATCTTGAGGAAGATCAATTAATATTCTTGGTTTCACTTTCTTGCTTTATGGGTTCAGGGTTCGTTTAACAATAAGTTGGGTTTTGGTGATTCGATTTGCCATCGTCATGTTGCTGCCGCTCTTTTGGGGCTATTGTTTGCTTTTCTGTTTAAATATTGTGGCTTGGTTGTCTTAGTGGTATGTCTATACATAGAGAGCTCTAGAAAGGGGACGTATGCTGATGACTGAATATGAAATGTGTGTATCTATGTCGAAACAATGCACGACTTGGTGGCCACAGACGAACTTTTATAGATAATGTATTATTTTGAAGGTCTATTAATGGGACGGTCGAAAGGACCACCCGTACTATACGTTAGCCAATTTTTTCCGAATTCAGGGGTATGGTTAGCTTTTCATTCTATTAACATACAGGAATTCCTGATTGTTGAAGGATGTTGTATTTAGGGAAGGATTCTCATTGTCATGAAATAACATGAAACAGTCGATCTTATTCATTCCATTATAAGCCAGGAAACAGTAGGCATATAATGAATAGACCAAATTCTGTGACTGTATCTGATCTGAGAGAAGACTTTTTCTGTTCTTTGTACAACCTTGATTTAAGTGAATGTCATGAATGTTTCAGTGCCAAATTTCATGATAATATTATACTGGCTGCGGGAGTACCAAACTACTTCAAATCATAGTGAAATAATATTATGCTGGCTCCGGAAGGTTTATGAAACTATAAGTTAGGTTTTGGAGCAAGTCCATATAGTCGATTTGCCACCGTCATGTTAGAATCGTTTTCTCCTCTTTTAATCTACAAAACTAAGTTTGTGCTTCAGTCATGTGTGTGGAATTTCTGCTTTTTGATCAGTGGTTTATTCTCTAATGGGTTTGTTTCAGGTTTGTATTTCGTAGATCAAGCTCGGCAATGGAATGGGCCCATGCAAATAAGTACTTTCACATCCTCAGCAAAGGAGTTGAGAAAGACGGCTGGAAATTTGTTCTTCTTGCTCGCTTCTCACCGATGCCTTCCTATGTGATCAACTATGCCTTAGCTGCAACAAATGTTGGGTTCCTTGTGGACTTTCTGTTACCTACAGTTGTTGGAGGTGTGCCAATGATTTTACAAAATACATCCATCGGCAGTCTTGCAGGAGCTGCTGTAGCGTCTGCCTCTGGTTCTAAGAAATCTCCTGTGCTTTCTTATATTCTTCCACTTCTTGGGATTATGTCAAGCATTCTAATATCATTAAGGATCAGGAAGTACTCCTCGGAGATTACATTAGCCGATTCATCTTCTTCTTGCAAGGATGTTGTTAGCACTAATAAAACCACAGGGTCATCTCAAGATTTATACAGTAAAACTGAAAGTGAGGGGTTAAGGAAAAGATGATACTTATAGCTTCACCATCTTGTCAAATCTCTTTATGTAAGGACAATGGATTTCTAGTCACTTTAAAATTCAATGGAAATTTTTTGTGTTTTAGCTCTGCCTGTGTCTATTTGTAATGGTGTCGTTTTCATCCTTTGTGTTTTTTGAAAATGTTAATACGGATTAGTACAGTAGAACCTCTATATAAGATCATGCTCCAATAATATGATCTCACGAAGATGGTCTCAGTATTCTATTTGTAATGTCACACGACGTGAATATGGTCTCAGTATTCTCTATAATATGCTCCAAAGATCATGGAGACCATCTGGAGGCATTGAGATATCCAGCTTTGGTCAAGCTATTTACAGGGTTAAATTTGAACTTGGATGTGACTACAATAATGTCATACTAAGATCTCCGTGGGGCTTAAATGAAGACCTTCTTCTTTTTAAGGTGTGCGACCCAGATAAACATCCTCATGAGTATGAGTTTAAGTTTGCATATTTCACAGTTCAAGTTCATGGATTATCAATGAGCAACCAAAAAATCAAGATGGTGGAATTTGTGGCTTCCAAGATTAGTACACCGTATCCTATACAACCAGCTGAGCAAGCAAAATGGGGAAGTTTTGCCAAAGTCAGAGTGAAGATTGACATAACAGAACCTATCAAGCAAGAATTGTCCTTTCTCCTCCCATCAAAAAAGAAGTGCACAGTGAAATTAAGGTATGAACGTCTTCCAAAAGTTTGTTTCTTTTGTGGAAGGTTCGGGCATATCATGAAACTTTGTCCAGAGCTGTCCAAGGAATGTGAGAAAATGAGTTTCTTTTCTCCAGAAACCTTCATGGAAAAGATGCAGGATTCAAAACTTGCTCGTTTCACTGAATAAATCAATGCAAACTATAAACCCAAAGTCCCATACCAGCACCAAAACCTCAGATCCAAGACAGAAAATTACCCAGATAAAGAAAATCTGCATGAAATCTCTTCTCCTATATCCCCGACTGAGATTCATAATACATCTATCATGAGTCATAATTCAGTTACCAAAAAAGCATATAATCCTCCAACTCCTTTGACTCAACAACTGGAGAATATCAATACAATTTCTTCGGCCTCGGCAATTTCTCCCACCAACAAGGAAAGTACATGCATGCAAAATAACCAGCTTTTAAGAGAGAATATATTCATGCATGAGAATACTTCAAAGTCAAACCCTAAAATAGAATAGAGATAATCATGAGTCCATCCTGGCAAATCCACCTAGCATCCAAATCGCCAACCATCAAAAATCCACCACTCATATCCATAAACAGAACCCAAAACAACCTATCCCCATCTTACCCACATCTGGTGACTTAACCAAAGCTCCATACACCAAACCCAAAAGTCCCAAAGCACACCCTAAATCCATCTCATCGAAAAAGAACCAAACCAACACAAAGCACCATGCAGTTGAGTTGGAAGCCACCATCCCGGCCCCTCCTCACACCAAATCTACCCAACTTCACCACCCATTACCCAAAAAAACACAACTACCCCAAATCCCAACCCAACGATGGATGATCATGTTAAGGCTATGAAACAGGGGAAAAGGCTTGCTAGAAGACAGCAGGACTCTACCAATTCAATCACCTTGGAGCAAATTGGCAGTAAAAGAAATGCTGAACCTATGGAATGTGACCCACCAATGAATCAACACTGCGTTTCAAACAAATAGGGTGTGGCGACTTGCCTAGAAAATTCGCAAGGAAGATGTTAATACAATCCTGGAACTGTCGTGGATTAGGGAATGATACGATAATTATAACTTTAAAATCATTCCTGCGCAGCTGCAACCCTTCCATTATTTTCTTATCTGAGACAAGATTAAATGACAGTAACAACAGAGCTCTTTGGATTACAAGAACTACATTTTTGTGCCGGCTAATGGTAGAAGTGGAGGCCTGGCTCTTCTCTGGAAAGACAATGTAAACATGTTGATTAACTCTCAATCACAGAATTTAAATCACTGCACAGTGAAAGCTCATCTTAGCACACCAAGTTGGGATTTGCTTTGCATCTATGGTCCTCCTGCACACCCTCAAAGAAATGGTTTCTGGAGAAGTGTTAGTGACACCATTACTATAATCAATGCACCTTGGTCATAATTGGAGATCTAAATGTTCTAATGCACACATATGAAAAACATGGAGGTTCTGCAACCACAAATATTAGTTGTAGTGAATTTAGAACTTTGATCAGGGAAAGAGACATATTAGATCTGGGTTATGCTGGCCCAGTTTTCACATGGTCAAATAATGCTTCTCAATCTCCACAAATCTTTGAGAGACTTGACAGAGCATTGTGTAACACATAATAGAGAATTCCCAGATGCTGCAGTGTTACACCTTCCCGTGATTGAGAGTGACCATGCTCCAATCATTCTCAACACAATGAGAAAACCACCAAAAATAGTTCCAAATTACAAATTTGAATTCTATTGAACTGACCATCCAGATTTCAAAGACATCTTTAAGAACAACTGGGACAATTCAACAGGAGATACAATAACCAAATTACAAGATGTTGGTGAAAAGCTGAAGAAATTGAGCAAGAAAACTTTTGGTGACACAAGGAGAGAAATAGAAAATGAAAAACAAAAACTTGTTGACTTGCAGGCCACAACACACCTGACTGACACAAGAGAAGAGGAGAAAGCTATCTGCAACAACATTGTTTGTCTTGAGAAGAGGGATAGGATGTTCTGGCAGCAAATAAACAAGTCAAAATGAGTGCCTTGTATTGACAAACATACTCAGGTATTTCATGTATCTGTGATCCATTGAAGAAGCAAAAATAAGATCTTTGCTCTAAAAAACCAAGCAGGCGAATGGATATCTGATCATGAGCAAATAAAATAAATTTTATTTCTCACTTTCAAACAATGTTCACCAAAGATGACAATGTAATACCCAATTCTTACATGATTGATTCTGCTAATAAAATTTCTCAAGATGAATGCAGGTTGTTAAGTGCAATTCCAAGTGCAGAAGAAATTTTTGGAGTTGTTAAAAAGATGGGTTCTCTAAAGTCACTTGGACCAGATGGCTACCCTGCTCTCTTTTACAAGAAGTTTTGGGAGATTGTTAGTGCAGAAGTGGGTCAACTGATACAAGATGTTTTTAGATATTCTTATCTACCACCAGGTTTGAACCATACTTACCTTGCCCTAATTCCAAAACAAAAAAATGCCAGTTCAGCAGTTGATTATAGACCTATAGCCTTATGCAATGTGCTTTACAAAATTGTCACAAAAATCCTAACCAATAGGATGAATCCTTTCTTAGAAGCCTTATTGAGAAAAATCAATCTGCATTTGTTCCAGGAAGACAAATCCTTGACAACATAGTCATTTCCAAAGAAATTTTCCACTCTATGCACACCTCAAACACCACTCAAGGATCTTTTGCTCTCAAACTGGATATGAGCAAAGCTTATGATAGAATAGATTGGAACTTTCTTAGTCAGGCACTGCTTAATATTGGTATTACAGATAGATCTCATACTCTCATCATGAACTGTGTCAAGACCACTTCATTCTCTATACTGTTAAATGGTCAACCAGAAGGCTTCTTTATGAGTGAAAGAGGAATCATACAAGGATGCCCCCATCACCCTATTTATTCATCATCTGTGCACATACTCTGAGTGGTATCATTGATAGACGCATTTATGTGTCTATTTTGATCTCATTTATCTATTTTGTTAGTGCTCATTTTGTACTTATTTTGGCTTTTTATGTCTTTGTAGGTGTTTTTAGAGAAATAAGCTTTTGCGGCGAAATTGGCTCGAAACTGGTATTTGCGCTCGTGGGAGAAAATTACTATTCGGACTCTTATCTTGGATAAGGGGCAGTGCAAATGATAAGGGGCACTCTACTGATTTTTGCACCCCAGAAATTACTGTTTTCGCCCCAATTGCTAAAGGGACTCCACTGTCGGATAGGGGGACACCCATCTTCACCATTTGAAGTATAATTTTGGCGGGAATATATTTTTCAAGCAAATGAACTTTGTGTGGTGGTTTTGGAAAAGATTCACTCGTGTTCTTTCTGGATTTCCATTTCTTTGGGCCTCGTTACGATAAGTCAGGTTGGTAAGTCTTAAAGAAACGTAAAAAAAAAGGGAAGGTTTAATCGGTTTTAAGAAAACAGGGAGGTGGAATTATTATCGGATTTTTGGGAGTACTGGGAAGAGTTAGGAAAGGAATTAACGCGTAGGATTGAATGTACGGGATCTTAATTGGGTCTTGATGGAATTTGGATATACCACAAGATGGCGCGTAGGAGAAAAAAAAAGAAAGTTTTCAATCGATTTAAGTAAAACAGAGAAGATGGAAAGTTTCGGTATTTCTGTTGGTTAATGAAGGAAGGTACGCAAGCATTAAGGGAATATATGGTTCATAGACTTCTTACCCATCTATTTTTGGAAGTTCAGGAAGCTCGGATTGAAGCGTAAAGCAACAGGGAGGAGAAGATTATTTCCGAGACTTTTGGCGAAAGAAAACAAGATTATTTTGGGAATTACTCGACCCTGTTGGATATATATAGGTGTTGTGAGGTTAAGAGAGGGGAGTCGAGACTTTGGGGGATGTTACAGAGGCATGGGAGAAGCTGCAGAGAAGAATCGGAGGAGTGACGGAAGTTTCCTGCTGCTGCAAGAACCCTAGAACACGAAGAACATTGACCTTACGAGAACGGTCGCGAGAAAAGTATCGATGTTCCACCGCATACCCATAGTGTCGTTTAAAAGGCGACTTATTACCCTCAGAATGTGATCTTTGTAACGCCTTTTCAGCCGTTGCAAACTGTCTCGAGTCATTAGTTTTCTCTTGTTTTTCACTTATTTGAGCTATGAACAACTATTTTGAGCACGTGAATAATATGAGGAGCTAAAACCCAACACTGGGATGATGGAGGAAGCCATATTTCATGCGTGTGGTAATTATATTTAATTCTTTTATGACTACTTGCATTATCATCAATCGTTTTATGATTTTTCTTAATTGATTGTGATGTCGTATGATGATGTATGCTTGGTCTAAGTGATTTTGATGCGTCATGCTAGTGATTTACAGTCAATCTTTTAAAAATCTACTTTCGGCAATGAATTAGAGTCAATAAATTTGAGCTATAAATGTCTAGAATTATTAGTTGAACCACATGAATGTAAGAATTGGTGGAATCCTGAGTCTCAGTAATCTCTCGATATCGTGACAAACTTGTGAATATATTTTCTATTATTAAATTCTGAAATCAAATCTTTACAAGTCTGAGAGGAACGACATCTTTCTTACCACTTTCTACAACTTGTTAAAATCACATCAATCATCAACAAAATGGAAGTTGAAGGCAAATACAATGGCTATAAAGTCAACAAATGGGCTCTTAGTGTGTCTCATGTCATTTTTGCTGATGACATCATGCTGTTTGGCAACATTGACACCATCACAATCAATTCCATCTCCACAATCTTACAGGATTATTACAAGCTTTAAGGTCAGCTGGTTAATTACTCAAAATCCTCAATACATTTCAGCAAGAGTGTGCCAGAATCATATGAAGAAGAAATCATAACAAGTCTTGGTGTCAGCAGAATGGGAAAAGAAGAGAAATATTTGGGAATAAAGATTCTTCAGCAAGGTCTAAGAGTTTCTAACTTTAATTTTCACATTGAGAAATTTGAAGAAAAGCTGAAAGGGTGGAAGAGGAATTCATTGTCTCATACAGGAAGGACAACCCTCATTCAATCAGTGTTAGCTCTCATCCTAGTATACTTCATGGCTACCTCTTTCATTCCCAAGACAGTTTTAAACAAGCTTACTCAAATTATCAGAGACTTTTGGTGGGGACACAACACGGATAAAAGGAAAATGCACTTCCTCAAATGGGAATGGTTCAACCTTCCTAAGGAGAAAGGAGGACTATGGCTAAGATCTTTTAGTGATTTGAATCAAGCTTTAGTAGCAAAGCTTGCATGGAGATTCCTAAAGGACCAAGTCTATGGGCAAAACTTCTCTATGCAAAATATCTAAGAGATAAGAATTTATGGGAGATTAAGAAAGCTTTAACTGTCTCAACCACATGGTCGTAAATATTGGATTGCAGAGACCTCTTAAAAAAAGGATGTGTCTGGTTAGTTGGGAATGGTTAGAACATCAATATCTTCTCTGATCCATGGCTTCTTAACAGCACCAATCAAGTTCCAGCAAGAAACTCTGAGAATCATCCAGAAATCAGAAGAGTTAATCAAATTATTAATCCTGATACAAGACATTGGAAAGTGAACCTCATTCAAGAACTAATAGATCCTCTCACTGCAAACCAGATTCTTTCACTACAGATAAATTCTCAATCTCATGATCATTTAATTTGGAAGCTCACCCCTTATGGAGCCTTCACATCACAGTCTTTTCAGAAACTTATTCAAGAAAACCAGGGAGAAACTTCCAGTCATGGAGAATCAAATTTCCCATGGAAAAAATTCTGGCAGAACAACAAAACTGCACCAAAAATTTAAAACTTCATATGGAGAGTATTATATAGTGGAATTGTGATTGCTCAGAAGGTTGGAAGGCATGTTAATGGTTTTTCTATGGACTGTTGCATGTGTAACAATGCAGTTGATACAATTGATCATCTTCTACTCCATTACGATCTGGCTCAAGCCATATGGTTTGCTTCTCCTTTCGGACTGAGAATTCAAGGTAACAGCACACTGACATTCTCTTCTCTCATTCAGCAATGGTTGCAAAGGAATGATAACTATTATTTAGTCTCTCTTGGAATGGCTATCTGCTGGGCCATATGGAAGATAAGAAATGAGAAAGTTTTTGAGAACAAACAAAACATAGTTCATAGGGCTCTCAAAATTGCTATGTTCTGGTTCAACCTCTATTATAATCATGCCACTGCAGATGAATTGGAGGCCGATGATACTACAACTCATGTCCCTAATGATGATTCTCTTTCATGGAAGGCACCTGATCCACCTTTCATTAAGATTAAATGTGGATGCGACTTGGAAAAATGGACATTTTGCTAGGCTGCTGTTGCAAGAGATCATAACCAAATTTGTTGAGGAGCTGGCACTAGGATTGGAAGATCAGAAAACTCCCTTCTGGCAGAGGCTGATGGATTTTTCCTTGCAGCTGAACTGGCAGACCACATGGGTTTGCATGATATCATTATAGAAGGAGACTGCCAAATTATTGTCACATGTCTCACAGGCACTATGAAGAAACCACCCTGGAGACTTTGGAAATTTCATGATGACTTCAAAGAGCTCATAACTAGATTCAACAACAGTGAAATCAGACATGTCGCTGAAAAAGCAAACTCTCTTGCTCACTCTCTTGCCGGTTATGCTCTCTCCCACAACGTCCAATCTATGTGGACTAATCAGCAGTTGCCTGCTGATATTGCAGCTCTCTGTCTAGAGGCTGCTAGCTAGTGCTTTTGCTTTCTAGCTTTTCTTTTCCTGTAGCAATAAATAAATAAAATAATAATAATAATAATTAAAAAAAAAACTCTATATAAGAATATTCCATATAGGAATAACCTCAATATATGAATAAAAAAAATTAGTCCCGATTTGGGCCAGTTATATTTAGGAATAAACTTCATATTAGAATAAGTCATAGTTTTTTTCGGTCCCGAACTTAACTCCATATAAGAATAATTTGCAATTATTATATAAATAATATAGGTCATATCGTATATTAAAGTTTAAGACGAAAATATTTTTTTAACCAATTTGAAAAATCCTTTTACTTTTTAGCGGGTGTGATGTTTTTTTTTTTTTTTTTTTTTGTATGAGTCATTCAAATATCTTTGATCATATGATTTTATTTGTCAATTTTCCATATCATTGTTGAATTTTGTGTGGATTGTGTTACATAGAAAATTTCGTATATTTGACTAATACATGTGAAACTAAGCAAATTTCACATGTGCAACTAAAGAAATTTATGTTTTCCTAGGTATTGTCTCGGTATATTGTGTTGCATAGCAAACTTCCTATATTAACTTGCGTATCATACATGTGGAACTAAACAAAATCTCACTAATATTTGTATTTCCAGGGAACTGCATAGTCTTCAGGTTGGCCAAATGTCTGTTTAGACTAGATACGGACTTAACATTATCTTGCTATGAAAGGAAAGAATCTTATTAGAGGCTGCACAGGGTGAGGTTTTGTGGAGACTTTACATTATCTTGCTACCAAAGTAAAGAATCCTATTATTAAGGCCGCATTGGGCAAGGGTTAGGGGCTCACAAAACGACGAAATAAAATTATGAAGTAATAAAGTACATAACTATTTTAAGCAATGGCTAATTTATTTCTCGATTTAATTAGTATTAGTTATGGTGATTAACTAAACTATTAATCATACGATTTAAAAGTAAGAAAAAAGAAAAGGAAATTTATGATTCACAAAAGAAAAATTGAGGATTTTTTTGAACTTTCTTGAAAACCTAAGAAGAATATTATGAAGCATATTCTCAAAATATTCAGGATGACCTCGTACTTAACTCCCAATAATATTTTTTTTTGACTACCATTAGCTATATAAAAAAGTTTTGCAGTCACGTCTGGGACGACCCGGCCGTAAAAGATAGTTACGCCTACGAAAATATCACATCTGAGCCGCGAATTTACGGTCGGGAATTGAAGAAGTCTTATCCATAATCACTATCATGGCTGGGAAATGAAGAACTTTTGTCTATAATTTCCACCTGATCCTGCGTTTAGAAGGTAACTTTCCTAGACGTAAGTGAATGTGTGAGTTTAAAATTTTCATAGTTTTGACATACATACTACGATTGAAATATAAAAATTATTACATTCATTAAACCACATTACAACCCATTAAATACTTAGTTGATCTACATTACAACTTTTTTCTAATACCCCATCGATGTATTAAGAAGCCATTGATGATGACAAAATGAGGTTCATAGTTGAAAAATGAACCTTTTCCTATCTTGAAATACGACTTTAATACCAGTTTCCCATCTAAGTCAAAGTTGATTGCAAATACGAAGTAAAGCCATATATTTTCCAACCTCTTTGTGTATGTCTCAAAATCGAAGATACAAATCAACTCCATCACGCTGATTACCGTTACCCGTTTCACGACAAAAATATTTTTCCAATAGCTAACACTCACTAAACCACGATGCTTTCGTTCTTCTCCCCTCATTGGATAGCATAGCACAGATTTTTTGCAAATAGATAAGTCTTCATCTAAAGTAAAATTGAGTTTTTCCATTTTTTAGTACATTGCATTGAGATTGTAAGGTTTTTGTGTGGAGATTAATGAAGTACAAGGTTTGATTTTGATTTGGGATGGTGGGTATATGGAGGTGGACTTATTTCAAATATAAATAAATGGTTGAACGACTATGTTCTTTTTCAATGGTTTATAAATTAGTCTTTTAACGGATATATTTTTCATAAACTAACCAATATCATGTTCTATAAAAAGAAATTGAGGTACTTACCGCTAAGAAATGGTTATGTCGACCAAGCCGCAAATAAGATTAAACATGTTGGTTTTGGGTACTCGGACTTACGTCTACGATACCAGGCAGTAAAATACAGTTCTGACTGTATGTCAATTTACAAGCTCGGATTTCTAACCATAACATGAGTAAACGACAATTATTCATAGCCGTATCGGAGTTTCAATTTTTTGGGGGGTTTTCGGAGAAAGTTACGGCTAGTTGTTCGTAAAATAACAACTGCTGGGAAACCCAACCGTATTGACTTGTTACGACCAGCATTTTTAACCGTGTCGGAGGTTCAATTTTTTGGGGTTTTCATAAAAAGTTACGTTTAGGTGTTTCGTAATCGCAAAATAACAACGACTGGGTAAACCAACTGCGTTGAACTGTCACGACTAGGAATTTTGAACTGAATTTTAGACTGTTACGGCTAGAATTGACAAATTGACAAATTATTTTGAGAAAATTATAGACTGTTACGGTTAGAATTTTTATAACAATTGACAAATTATTTTGAGAAAATTATAGACTGTTACGGCTAGAATTCCTAATCGTAAACCTAGTTTAAGGTTAGAAATCTTGCCGATGTTGTGGGTGTCTTTATAACTAAGCATTTATAGGCATTTTCGACTAGGTTTTGTGAACTATCGATCTAGCCATAACCGCCCATGAGTTTCCATAGTGTTGATTTTTCATAATTATACTTAGAACTAGACAAATAAAAACACTAAAATTAAATTATACACGCTAAGTTATTGTAGATAACTGAAAACAAATTACAATCTATCCGTCAAAATCCATTACTAGACAAGGAAAATATTAAATAGACAAAGGTTTAATTAATAAAAATGCAAACATGCAAAATATTAAATCCACTACATCTACATAAGTAATTCATTGGAATCCTAACCCGATCTAGATGACTCATATGAATCCTCATCCTCTACCACAACATCTTATATAACATCTTTTACAACTTAATCTCCACTTTTACCACGTCCACCTCAACCACGTCCACTTTGACATTTACCACATCCACCTCGACCTCATCCGCTTTGAATTGGACCTTTTTACCTCCACCACATCCGCTTCGACCAACTACATCTTTTTCTTGCCTTTGGAAAACGATATTTGATTGAACATCCTCATATGAGGTAGTACCTAATTCTTCACCAAACGAATGAGAACTAACCCTCTTGGTACCCCTTGGTTGGTCCTCTTCATAAGTACATATATCTCCTTTGTCAGGGTCTGGTAAACCCTCAACTCGATTTCTGAGTACTCTTTGTTGAGCGACCCGCAATATCTCATGTGCATGAATGCTAGGAATCATGTCCTTGACCAACCACTTGACTCGTCCAACCTATTTTATATTGAATGCACAAACTCTAATTACTCGTATATATCATTTAAAAAAGAACATATAGATACATTAAATTATAGTATATGTACCACCATGTCATATTTATCCTTCCAATAACTTTCATCATTCTTTGAAGTTGAACTCCTCCATCTTTTTGGTGTTGCCTCGATTTTGTGTCCATATTTTCCACATACCTTTCCATGTGACCCTTATCTGCATCGGAAGTGCCATGAGAAGCTTCAAGCCCTCTTCTACTCATTTGGTATTCGTATTCAGAACGAGCATTCTAATGATCGATCGACGGTGACGGTTAATAGGTCAATTTCACATCCTTTTCAGTAAAAATGGAGCTCTCAGTAAACGAGAGTTTTCAGGTACTATTTTCTGGATAATACCAAGTTGCTGGAGCGTTCTACGAGGATTTAAAATTACGAACCCGGTTGGATGAAACAAAGGTCCATGGTAGGTCGCACATCAAAAAATTCCCTATCACTAACTTTATCATTTTCATCTTCATTAACTCTCAAATATGGATCAAAAACCACGTCATTGATTGTTAAAGCGACCAACCTTTTTCTCATGTCGACCATTTCTCTCTCTTTATGCTTATGTTGGGTCCCTCCGAAGAGGTATATTCCTCCCATAGGTTTCTCTAGAACCCAACCATTATCCCGGGATGGCCTCAAATTTTTGACATAGGCGTAAGCCTTGACTACAAAAAAAGAATTATAAATAAGATATTATACACAAATCAGAATAAAACTACGACGAATATTTTAATATGGAAACCCAAAAATACCCGGAGAAGACCAACATGTCAGAGAATTCGTGTTTCACCACATCTAGAAGATTTGAAAAGACAGTTCATCAACTAAGAAAGGATGGCAGTGCCACATGAGTACTTTAGTACCTTGTTTGTATCCAGATCAAGACTTGGAGACTTCGACAACTATAACTAACAAGCATTGACCTTATTTTCCCAAGAAATCGAGGGAAAAGACGGTGCCAAGCGCGTGTATCAAGTAAGCTATAGTTGTATGTCTAGATCTTGCTTCGTTCATCACCATATGTCCACTTTTATCCTTAGCAGCAAAGTTCTCAAACGAACCAAGTTAATCTTCCTTGCAATTTGAGGAACTTTCCCATCATATGTTAGATCCCTATATACTAGTGGTTTGGCCGCGGAACCAATCTCAAACTCTTCTCGTGCTTCAACTTTGACCCACCCAAGATAATCTTTTACCAACACATAAAGATTTTAGAAAGGAATATAGTTATTGAAACCGTCAGATACAACTTTTCCATCCAAGGCAAGACATGTTATTTGGTGAGTATCACATGATAGTCATATCGCCAAACGGGAGTTGAAAAGTCATGGTTTCGAGACATAATATTTTCTTAAGGATATCCATACCCGGTACACGTAGCATGACAAAGACATTCATGAACATGTACAGTCAGGGTAGTTAATATCGCGTATCGGTCGGGTCTGATACACCTATGTAAAAGATAATATCGGTTTTTATCGGTGATACACCATTAGAACTAAAATTTCAAATATTTATAAAACCATAGTAAAAAATAATAAGAATCATGCATATATCTCAAATTTCCAAAATACAAGGTGGTTTATTATCCAGCATAGTGATTGTTGTCCCATTATGCCAGTAAATTTTTCTTATTATCCTTCACTTTTTATCTTTTACATTTCCTTGTCTTGTAATTGAAATATGGTTTCCATCTTATATCCTACCATATATTCATTGATTTTATATCATAAATATATTATGACTTTTTACTTTTCCAATTAACGTTGTACTTGTTTGTAAAGACTAGATGCATGTTGATGGAAAATTTATTCATCGAAAACGATATTACCGGTGTATAAGTAAAACTGATATATTGTTCCATACCGGCCTGTACAACCGATAATATCGTTTCGTCTTTGTATCGCCCATATTTTCAATATCGTATAGGTATTTTCCGATACCCGATAAAAACATGTAATATCGGACTGTACAACCGATATTGACTACCTTGTGTACAATACACGTTCCAGGTATACGTACTTACCCTGTCGAATATTTCCAGATGCATCAAAATTATTTTTATGAGATAATTGATATTTGAACAACTCTCTAAAAACATTATCTTGACATTTTTGATCATATGTGTGGTTCAAGAAAAGTCTTAAAGTGTTATATGAAAATGGTTAAGTATATAGTTCTATTGGCTAGTTTCGGCTAACCTACATGAACATGTCATTATACACGGTTCGATTATGATATATCTTAACGAGAGTGTATATTCTGTTTTATTAATCTCAAGTCAAGTTTTTCATCTAACAGTGATTAGTGATTGCTTCGTTCCAAAGCTATCTTAGCTTAAACCTAAAGCAACCTTGATCTTGAAAGTCTATAAAAGGAGAACCTCAAACAACTGGGATATTTGAACCCCTGACACTCTTGTGTGTCCTAGATATAAACTAGAGTCGTCCTCTCGGGTTTGAAGGACTAAAAAAAGCTCACCTAGGAATTCGTGAAGCCAGGTCCAACTATCTTTATCTTGATAGTTCGTGTATCCTGATCTTGTTTTGATTGGTGAGCTTGCTTCGAAAAAAATATGATTGATGGAAATCACAAAGTATCTTCGTCTTAGACTTTGTGATTCCACAAGTTTCGACTTGTGAGGTGAATAATAATCTAGGCTGCTCTTCGGGAGTCATAATCGTATTTTGAGGTTTGCTAGACTTTGTCTATTGCAATCGATTTCCTTCCTCACCTTGATCTTTTATCAGAACAGAAATCACAAATATGCTTATTTGTGGGAGGCAGATTGGTTTAAAGTCTTTAATTGAATTGAAGCAACTCTTAGGCTATAAGTACGTTAGCTAAGGGAATCAATTGCGCGGAGTCCTACTGGGATTCAAGAGGCCTAAGGAGTGCGACTGTAACTGAATTGCTGTGACGGTTTAATTCGGTCTCAACTACATTCCAGTCCGAAGTTCTGATAGTAAACTAGTGTCTGTAGCGTCTTAATACATTTTGGTGTTCACATTTGGATTAGGTCCCAGATTTTTTTTGCATTTGCGGTTTCCTCGTTAACAAAATTCCGGTGTCTGTGTGTTATTTATTTTTCTGCATTATATTGTTTATCTTTATAGTTGAAATATCACAGGTTATACGTTAACCAATCAAAGTAGATATATCCATCCTATTTGTTGGATACAACTTGATTGATTCTTGGATATTGATCTTTGGAATCGTCCAAGTACTCTCTGAAAAGGCGAGCATCCCAAATATACCTCAAGCTAAAAAATTTCCTACCTATAAGTCCTTTCTCCGAAAGTGATAGTCTATGGACTGAGTCGAGATAATACAACTAATCGGTTCACACTTCGTGTGATCGTCTTTGGATACGAGATCGAGACAATACAACAACGAAGTATGTTTACTTGATACAAAGGTTCGGACTTAACAAACACAATAAGATTGATTATCAAGTAAATAGGAATTAACGTTTGTGTGATTTACGTTAATTATAATGCGGAAAATAAAAGTAAATGACACGGCAAGATTTTGTTAACGTGGAAACCGCAAATGCAGAAAAACCTCGGGACCTTGTCCAGAATTGAATACTCTCAGGATTAAGTCGCTACACAAAATTACACCTAACTTCGTATAGTTGAGACCAAGTAACTAACCCTATAGTTCACTGAGTTATGTCTGTATTCCCACGCCTCCGACTTGTGAATAATTCACGTACTTGGAACAATTCCTTTGGTTCGTATTCCAAACAGTAAAGGAACAAAAAATCTGTTTGGTATCAACTCTATTCAACCAAGTGATATGAGTCGGAAAAAGGCTCTTCTGTTTATCTTAACATAAACTCCTTCGTCGGGTTCTTAGATCTATCTTATGTTCAATCACCCAAAGGTAATCATTTAAGATTAAGCCAAACAATACCTTTAATCACAAGGGAACGTATTGATGCCGATCTACTCAATTAATCAATCCAATCTAACACAAGGATAAACCGATTATTAATTGGATCCTCTTTTACCGAAACAAGTATTGTGCACACCAAAGATTATAAAACCCAAGTCAGATCTTCAATATCTTCTTTGTCTTCAAATCTTCTTAAATCTTCAATAAAAACCGCACACAATCACTTGAATCTCTTGTGATCAATCACGCACGTAAGCGAAGTGCGTTAACAATGGATTATCACAAGATCGTCTTTAGAACTAACAACAGTCTAAAGATCCTTGTCGAAACTATGAACTAGTTTGAGTGAATATTATATCAGAAGATAAGATTCTCAAGAATAAACAAACTAGGTGCAATCAGATTTCAACCACCGTTAGTCAATCAAATCAATCGAAAACAAAGATAAACCGCAATTATCTAGTTTCCACCAACGGGTCGCGCTAGAGCTTCTCAATCCCAAAGAAGACTTTAAATTGAGCGGTCGTAAGAGATTTCGCCTAATTAGGTTACTCTCCTCTCCGAATAGGCGGCTACACCAGTAACAACAACAAAAGAGTAAATCTATTGTTACGAAGGATTAGTTTGCTAGAAAGGCAAACTTCGTGTATTTATAGACAAGGAAGTTTGGACACCAAGGAATTTTAAAAACCGAAAATATTCTCAATATATTCATAAAAAGACAGATTCGGTTTTCATAATTCCTGGAAATGCTCTGTCCAAAAATAACGATCGAAATCTCTCGGAAAATCTAATTAGTAAATGCACATTACTAATTCTGCAATTTCCCTACAAAATGAAATTAATAACCTTAATTAAAAGATTCTTAACTTACTTATGTTTCGATCCTGGGATTCTCTTCCCTTAGACGTTAAGGAATATCATTGAACAATTATAGAAATAAACATTCACAGCACGTGTTCAAAGTTTGTCGACATCTTAACTTTGTAAGTTCTCTTTCTGACTTACAACCTTGAAACCGATTTTCCACACTTCCAAACAAGTTTAGAATTGGTTCATCTGACTTTCAAGAACTATGTGATTGATCAAACCAACATTCAATCACAATCATGGGTTTACGGTTCTACCAAAACAAGTTTCGGTTCTACCTCCATGTGAGTACTGTGCATAGTCACACTAGCTTCCCAAAAGTTCGGTTGACTAGGTACTAGGTATTTCAAGTTATGCAATTCAACTAAATTGGATTTTCTTGTTCCTAAGATAGGTAAAGATAGTGTGTCAATTCTATCATATACCTAAGGGGTTTCACCAATTGAGGTTTCACTTATCAGCTCAGAGTACTACTCAGAGCATTAGATGTCTAGATAAGTACAACTAATCTAAGAGATAGCAATAACAATTCAAACATGAGCTTGAACACACTCAACACAGTAAACCTAACTACAATGGATGCTTGACATTCATTGTGGTTAGGTTTACATTGAGGTGTTAACAATGAAAGTCTCTTATCATTTAAAACATGCCAAGAATAATTCAAATGAAGTTGAACCACAGAACAGAGTTAGGGTTTCATGTAAATCCTAGTAAGTAAATTTAGAACATCATGAACATCAAAAACAGATTGTTAATTAAAATTGCAACTAAATATGAACCCTAAAAATTCACTCTAAAACTGACCGCCCTCTCTCCAATCCAAAATCACAATTTATAACTCACAAAACAATATCAACTAACAACTACACTGATGACCCAAACTCTGCTCACGATGCGCCTTGTCTTGCCCTCTCACCTGCGAATCAATCATGCATGGGGTTTGGTGAAAACCCTAACCCTATTTATCTCTAACCTAGCTTCTAGGTTGAAGAGAAGCTATGAAAGAGATAAATAAGAAGAGAGAGAGTGATGATGCGGGAGTAGAGATGGAGTGGTGGTGATGGCGACGGAAGGCCCGAGAGGGTGGTGATGATGGCTGCAGGACGGTAAGGGAAGAGAAGAGGGAGGTAGGGGTTTTGCGAGTGGTTGGGAGAAAGAAGAAGAGAAGAAGAAAGAAGAAATGTGTGCGGTTGATGGGGGTATAGGTGTAGGAGGATTCGTTGTAAAGGCGGGTGCGGCGAAGATCGATGAGGAAGGCTGTAGCGAGTGTTGGATCTCGGTGAGGAAGATCTGAACGGGCGAGGAAGAATGAGGCGATTTGGTGTGGAGCGGGGTATCAACACTTGATGTGAACGATGGAGGCGGCAGAGTAGGATGTATCTAGACGTGATGCGAACGGCTTGGGATGAACGGGTTGGATCCGGGTCATGGGTAACTCTAGCCCATGTCTTCTTTGTTGGGTTGCAACCGATTTCGCACGCGGAGCTTTGGCTCTCTGCTCCATAGATGTGACTCCAATTCTTCGCTCTTTTGGCTCCTCAATTTCTCCGGACTTTATTTAGTACCTAAAAACACAAAATTAATTAATACAAATATTTATTCTTGAAAACAAAGAAAATACAGAATCTGGGATAATATCTGATTTATGAGCACAAAAGATGAGTAAAGTGCCAATAAAAAGGTGTATAAATATGCAATATTTGGCACTCATCACTAGGATCGGTTCCCCACATATATATGGTATCTAACTTATATCTGTAGCACATGTCCATAGGATCGGTTCCCCTTTCTGCTATAAACCTTGTTTCACCCCATACAAGGATCGGTATCCTTTGATGTACTGCACCCCTTACTAGGATCGGTTCCCTTTCCCTTACAAGGATCGGTTCCCTTTCCCTTACAAGGTCAGACATACAAAATCCGATCATACCACAGGTGATTACTTAAGATCGGTTTTACTAATAAAAGTTATACCAATACATAAGTCAGGCCTTTGTGAACAGTTCTACCAAGAACACAACAAGTTGTGAGCGGTTATACTCTATCACAAATATTGGTTGTTCATAAGATATGCAATGAATAACAAAACCAATAACACCTGGCAATTTCCTTTTCGGTCCACAAATAAGTTTATGAACTTACTTTCTTAGAACACATGTAAACATTGTTCCCTAGGATGAAATCATCATCTCATACCCATACATAATCACAATAGCATTCAAATGATTACGACGATGTCTTATCTACAAAGTTTAATGGTTAAGCAATAAACCTCGTATTGTATTCCTTAATACTATGCCTATCTAGAGTTCAAATATGCTTGTGATTATGTTTTCAATATGCACGACTTGAAAGATACGTTAGGGAATGAAACAGTGCAAGTCAAATATCACTAACCTCAAGTGGAAGGATGATTGTTTTCGTTGTAGCTCCTTGCTTCTTCACATATTCAAGTCTTCGCAATACTTGTAATGTCTCATATCCTAATACTTTCAAGCTAACCTATAGTTTAACTCGTATGTTAATCAGCGACTCTTAACATGAGTTTTGATTCACTAAAATATGACAACCAAACTTGACATACCAACGCTTGGTGGGTTCAACCGAGCCATGCTCTAACACTCTCACACATAATCAGGTTCACGAACTTGCTTCTGTTAACTTTCTGATTGTGAGATAAATAAATATAAGCTCTTCATATAATTCCTTGATTGAGATTCATTAAGTTAAGCTCTCTGAATTATATTCGAGTTTAGTCCATACATGTTGCATAAGAAAAAGTTGGTGGTGTATTTTGGTACCCCCACATTTTGAATTGGTGTCAGAGCAGGCTAACATGGAAAACCTAATAAGTTTGTGTTTGTTTGAACCTGAAAGTATATTCTTATGGGAAACTACTTTGGGAAGTTCTTTCTGTTAACCTGTAACGCACCAAAATTCCTTAAAGATTCTTTAGAGCTTAATTTCCTCAAGACTTTCTATCTTACATGATGTTATCGATTCATTCAAGATTTTCAATTTCTTGATTGATAGTAGAGAATAAATTATTTTATGCTAAGGTTAAAAAAAAGAAACATCCTGTTAAAAATAATAATCTAAGCTGTCTTAAAAGATTGTTAAACAATCTTTTTAAGTAATGCAACAAAATAGGGTCAGTAGACGAAGATCTTTTTCTAGCTTTTGAAAATACGTTTACACCTTGCATTGATCTTGAGTAAGGATAAGTCCTCACAGTTTTCAGACATTAGTAAAACTTATTTTCAGTGGGGAAAATTTGGACATGTAAAAAAAAAACTTGCACTTCTGCAATTATATTGACTACTCCTAATGGTTACGGAATACCATCTCTTGATCACTTTGAGGATAAAGAAATAAAACGGGAAGAATGTCACGCCATGATGGTTTGTGAGCATTTCGCTCATTCAACCTCTTGTTAACAAGACCTTGGCATCACCCCATCATGTATTTATTTCTTGAGATGAGGCAAGCAGTAATAAGGTTGTTTCTATTTGTACTATTTTTATGTTCCGTGATATATCTATCTAGCTTGTATGATCCTAATATCTATGTGATTGACTCTGGAAAAGGTAAGGATCAAAGTAATCATTTATGATCAAATTAAAAAATCACGTGTTGTTAAGCTGGCTCCAATTTTATGATGTTATAAGGTCATAATAATTTACAACATTTCTAATCCAATGAATATCAATTTCTCTTGTGCTCTGAAACTCATTGTTTACAACAAATGATTCATTGATCTAATAATAAGATTAATCATCTTATATTGATATTTTAAAAGTCAATTATTTAGTACCATCTGGAAATCACAATTTGTTATGATTGTACACATCAAACGGAATATGTATATTTCTCTTCAATTCATGAGTTTCCGCACCCAAACCGATAAAAAACCCATTAGGGTGTAATCAAAGGGTACATTTAACCCCACCACCACCACCACCACCACCTTCTTCTTCCTTGTTCGTGGACGGGAATTGAGGTTGAGCCTCGGGTTACCGAACCGGTGCGATGTCCTCTTGAATTGGAGTTTGATTCTTCATAATTTTCATCTTTTTTATTAATAGATTGAAATCTTTTCAAGGAGGAATCCAAATTGATCAATTATCTACAAGTAAGATCTATCCTCTTCTTTGACTTTATTTAGCAAGTATGGTAAGAACAAAAGGTGAAAATGGAAAACCTAATAGAATTTCTAAGGAAGTCTATGTACCTAATCACAAGGAAAAAGATGAACCTAAAATCATCTTTGTTAATGAAGATTGTTATAAGACCTATAAAAAATTTTTACTAGAGATTTTATTCTAGAAAGAAATTGGAAGAAGGTTATATTCGTTGTGACGATTTATCTTGTTTTGATAAATACAATCTTGGAAATATCTTTAATGGGTTTGGTGAGGGATTGACACACTTACAAGAGTATTTTATGCTAACATTTTTGATGTTGATCTTGAAAAGTTGTTTTTTAAGACCATGATTGGAAGAGACAAGATTGAAGTAGATCAATAATTAATTTCGGGAATCATTAGTCTCCTTATGGGTGATTTTTGTTTTCCTAGACCAACGGGAGAAAATTCGTCTTGTGAAACCATTTCTTCTTACCTTTGTGGTAAAAGTTTTGGTTAGAAAGATGGAAAGTTTCCTACCAAAGATCTCAGCATGGCTTTTAAAGTCTTTAGAAAATTTGATATTCCAAACATTTGTCCCTCCACGGTAGAAGATGCTCATTGGGGTCGTGACTTTGCGGAGTTGGTTTATTTTCTTGAAATGGGTACTCACTGTCTTGACATTTATGGGTGGATTAATAAAAAAATGACCACTGTGACCTTATCCAACAAGAAATTGGACTTTCCTTGTCTTATCGAACGTATATGTGGAAAATTCTCCATTGATCCGATTGGAAACTCTGTTGGTACTCCCGTCTTGGTTTGTTGAAGTACATTCAAACGTATGAGAATGAACGAGTACACAAGAAAAATGGCGTCTATTTAACCTCTTGATGGTTCTTATGATCCAAAAACCTTGAGTCTTCTTCAAAAATTCACAAGGATGTTTGTATGATCAACTCCAAGGTAAAAGGTATACAAACTTGCTACAAAATTTCTCGATATCAAGGACGAAATAGACAAGATTCAAGCTTGAATATGTGATTCTGATGATGAAGTTAATGAGTAGCCCCTTCGTATTATGCTTATTTTGTCTATGAACTAAGAAACTTCTTGTGAGAATTTACTTGTGCTCGAGAAGGATAACTAGGGTTTGGTATAAAAAATATTGTGATTATACAAGCTATTTTCAACAACTTTCATCTTGCAAATTTTAGATTTATTTATTTGAATTCTAGAGTGTTTGGAAGATCGAACTTGCAATATTTAATCATTATTGGTTTAATGTATTGCAAGAGATATATGTGTCCTTTACTTTATGTGAATTGAATTGACATCTCATATATGATCAAAAGTTAAATCTATTATGTTTTCTGAACTAAAAATAGAACAAACTTTTTTAGAAGTTTTTGCACCATGTATTCCATAAGATTTTCTTATGTTGGCTCATACTGATTAAAATTATCTCTTTGTTCGTAAATGGCGCTAAGATTAATTTATGTCGATGTTCAGGATACAAGTCCATGTGATTTGTTAATGTCCGAAAAAATCCTTTTTTTTTCATCAAAGTAAGGTGACTCATGTTGTTCTCTTGAGAATGACATCAAATAGGGAGAGTTCTTAAATGAACTTGTGCTTAAATTAAAGTTGATATATAATCCTTTCAAGTCTTAAAATATATTTTGATTGAATTTATTACGATCTCATAGTTTTCGCACCTTTGACAATTTTTATTGACAAAAAGGGGTAGAATTAATTAGTAGTTTCGCACTACATACATATGGTTTACAGATCATCATGTAAGGGGAGTGAATCAACATCTATAGGTTTCACCTATTATGCAAAAGATGTAAGTATAAATTAAGGGGGGGGAACATATTACAGTAGTATTACTTCGAAGTTTTGATAAAATTGAACCTTGGAGATGATAATATTACTATGTTTCTATATAACGACAATTCAGAATATATTTTCAAAGTTTTTATCGATACGGATCTTCAACAACAACGATGCTGAGTTGAACATGTTCAGAATCGTCGCAACTTGAAGTAATGAAGAATTCAAGGAGTTGAAGAACCAAGGAAATCATGCATGATGGATTCTGGAGTTTTAAAGCTTTATTTTTTAATCCATATGTATTGATAGTTTGTCACTTGAAAATATGAGGTTACCCAAATACACCACAATCTTTAATTTATCCACCTATAAGTCATCTTACCGAAAGTGTTTGTCTATGGACAAGTCGAGACAATACGACAAATCGGTATTTACACTTTGTGTGATCGTTTATGGATACGAGATCGAGACAATACAACAATCAAAGTGTGATTACTTGATAATAGGTTCGGACTTAACCAAACTCTATAGGATCACTATCAAGTAATACGGAGTTAATGTTTGTGTATTTTACTTTTAATTATAATAAACAATTATAATTGCGGAAATAGAAAAGTAATAGACATGACAAGATTTTGTTAACGGGGAAACCGAAAATGCAGAAAAACCCCGGGACCAAGTCCAAAAATGAATACTCTCAGAATTAAGCCGCTATATAAAATCTAAACCAACTTCGTATAGTTGAGACCAAGCAACTAAACCTAGTTCACTTAGCATCTTCAGTGTCCATGCGCTTCCGACATTAAATAAGTGGAAGCATTGTAAGAATTCCTTTGGATCGTATTCCAAAAAGTAAAAGAATAACAAATATGTTTGGTAACAACTCTATTGATTCTTTCCAGATAAAGATATCTCAAGTCATATGCAAAGGCTCTTCCGTTTAAACTAATAAACTCCTTTGCCTGGTTAGATCAATCCAATCTTTATTACCTAAGTAATAAGATTCGGATTTATAAAAATCAAAATTAAACTCCAGAGAACTATTAGGTGTCACCGATCTCACGCAACTAATCAATCGAATAAATCCGATTCTAGTTGGATCCTAGCCGATCAAGGTTTGTGCTACACAAAGATATGAGAAACCAATAAGAAATCTTCTTTGTCTTCAAATCTTCTTTAATCTTCAATTAAACCTGCACAACATCACTTGAGTCTCTTGTGATCAATCATGCATAGAACAAAGTCTGTTAACAATGGATTATAACAAGATGTCTTTAGATCGACAAACAGTTCCAAAGATACCGTCGACACTTCGATCTAGTTTGAGTGGATCTTATATCAGAAGAGAAGATTCTCAATAATAAACAAACTAGGTGCAATCAAAGTTCAGCAACCGTTTTTCAATCAAATCAATCGAAAACTAATAAAATGTAATTATCTAGTTTCCCACCAACGGTACTCGAGCGCTTCTTGATCCCACAGAAGTCTTTAAACGAGCGGTCGTAAGAGATTTCGCCTAATTAGGGTACTTTCCTCTTCGGATAGACGACTCCACCTGAAACAACAAAAAGATGAAGTTTGCCTGGCTCTTAGGATAGTTTGCTAGAAATGCAAACTTAGGTATTTATAGACCAAGGATGTTTTGACACCAAGGAATTTCCAAAACCGAAATTATTCTCAAGATATGCAATAAATGCCGAAATCGGTTTTCATAATTCCTGGAAATACTTTGTCCAATATTTTCCGAAATCTCCCAATAGAATATCTCCAATTAGTAAATGCACATTACTAATTTTTATTCTCTAGAGATATGCATGTTATTGCTGGTAATTAAAGCATATAAAACTAACAACCTTAATTAAAAGATTCTTAATTTATTTCAGATCGGGATCTCCTTGAGTAATTAAGGAATAACTTTGAAAAATAAAAGATACTCCCTCCGTCCTAAATTAAGAGTCCGCTTTGACTTTGTCAAGATATTAAGGAAATCCTATAAAATATCACGACTAGCCCTTGACTAACTTATTTAATGTTATATTATTACCAAAACTAAATTATTAGCTTAAATTTGTTAGTATTATTGTTTTAGGAAAATTTTAAGAAAATAAAAACAAATTTATATTTCTTTTATTATGGAATCAAAAATTTAAGAAATTTTATTGTGTAAGTTTTATTAGGAATTTTATTAGGTTATGTAAGAATAAGTAGAAGTTTTATTAGGAATTTTATAACTATCCATAAATGTTTTTATTTAAAAAAGGAATTACAATTAATACAAAGATATTGAGTAAGTTTTTTTCCTTATATATGGTGATATTATTTAATATTTTGATATTAAAAATGATTTTATGATTATTAAAAATAAAGGGTATATTTGATAGTTTAAGGGAAAAGTATGTCTATAAACAGAACGGACAGATAAAAATGGACAGACCAAAGTAGAAATTAGGACAGATAAAAAAGGACAGAGGGAGTAAGAGTTATTGTTCGTGTTCGTGTTCAAATTATGTTGACAACTATTCTTTGTAAATCATCTTTCATATTTACAATCTTGGAATCGATTATACCACACTTCCAAATAAGTTTAAAATTGTTTCATTTGTATTCCAAGACAACGATGTGATTGATCAAATATCAAATCACAATCATGGGTTCAATCGGTTCTACCAATCACTAGGATCGATTCTACCTTAATATGGATAACTTGTGATCGGACACACAAGTTACCAGGACCAGTTACGTCAATTACCAGGACCGGTTACCATATACTCATGGTATTGCTTGTGATCGGTTACACAAGTCACTAGGATCGGTTACACCAATTACTATTACCGGTTATACCAATTATAAGGATCAATTACATAACTCTTTTGTGATCGGTCACACCAATTACTAGGATCGGTCATACCAATTACAAATATCGATCATACCATCTCAGGTGATTACTTAGGATCGGTTACACTAACTAGTAATACCAAATCATAAGTCAGGCATTGTGATTATTTATACCAAGATACATAACAAGTTATGATCGGTTCTACTAACTCACACATATTGGTAATCCAAAGATATACAATGAATAAAAATACCAATAAGCCTAGCAATTTCCCTTTCGATTCATAAAACAAGTTCATTAATGGACTTCCTTTAAATAAATGTAAACATTGTTTCCTAGGATGAAATCTTCACCTTTTACCCATACACATAATCACAATAGCATTCATACGATTATGTCGATGTCATATCTACGAAGTTCAAAAGATAAGCGTTATACTTCGTAGTCTAACAAATATTACTAACCTCAAGGTTTTGAGGTTAGTAATATCTAAATGAAGTCACTTTTCATACGACTTAAAGACTTCATTGGGATTGTGAAGCCAGACCCAACTATTTTATCTGTAGTTGCGTATTCTGATCTTGTTATTTTCTATCGTATTGAGTACTATCTTCTCTAAGATTTGCTCGAGATTTAATCTCTGATAGGCAAGATAAAAAGTAGTCACAAACATCTTCTTCTCATCGTTTGTGATTCCACAATATCTTGTTTCGCTACCATACGATTAAGATTATTGTGAGGTGATTGATATTTCTAGGTTGTTCTTTGGGGAATATAAATCCGGTATATCAATTAGTTTACTGTTCACCTTGATTTATCAAAAAGACAGAACAAAACTCATAGGTATATCTCATAGGAGACAAATTTACTATTCAATATACTTTTCTGTGTGAGACAGATTGGTTTATCAAGTCTTCGACTTTGGGTCGTAGCAACTCTTAGTTGTGGGTGAGATCAGCTAAGGGAATCAGGTGCGCAGAATTTGACGTGGTTCTAGAGGCATAAGGAACGCGACTGTACCTTGATCAGTGTGAGATTGGTTAGGGCTCAACCACATTTCAGTCCGAAATTAACTTGGAGTAGACTAGTGTATGTACGGGCTTAATACAGTGTAGTGTTCAAATCTGAACTAGGCCCGGGGGTTTTTCTGCATTTGCGTTTTCCTCGTTAACAAAACTTACGTTATTATACGTATTTATTTCTTTTCCGCATTATATTTGTTTATATAATTGAAATATCACAGGTTGTGCGTAAGTTCAATCAATTGTGAATCCAACCTTGGGTTGTTGATTAAATTGATTGACGCTTGGATATTGGTTTGTGATACCGTCCAAGTTATTTCTTAAATTCAATCGGATTCGCAAATTCCTATTTGTTTGATTGCAGATTGAATTGAGAAATAGAGATATAACTCTTGGATATAATTTTCTTAAGATTGAGTCTGATTGTCTAGTTGATTCTCTTGAAAGTATATTGGAGTTAGTCCATATAAATTGCTAAGCGAAATATTAGGTGTGGTTGTTAGACCCACGCTTTTTCAATTGGTATCAGAGCAGGCAAACACATTTAAGACCTTATAAGTCTGTGTTTGTAGCTTTCCGACTTTATGGACAGTAATGCTATCTCAATAAATGCACCACCAAATCCAGGATTTCAGAATTCTCTTCCATGACCGATTTAATAAAATTTGTAGAAGAAATTCTATCTAAACCTACACCAGGTTTAAAATCCCTTGAAGTGTTTTCAGTGCTTGAAAAGAAGCTTGAGAGCTTATCTCTTGATGTTGAGTCATACCTCCAGAAATAGCAAGAATCTCTTGATAAGCTAAATCAAGTTATGATGAATAATCATCATGTTGAGGTTTATATCGATCTTCATATCAGAAAGGATAATTCTTCTCTTTTCTGTATCCCATAAGACAAACTGGATATAGTACAAGATGAGTCTAAATCTCATATATCGGATTGTCTCATCTCAGAACATGACTTATTCATTAGTCAAACCCTGATACACTGTGCCATGATAATTGTTTTGTTCTTTGTTGTAAACATGTGGGATGTCTCCTTACACCAAAAGAGTTTCCACTGCTTGAGTACTAAACATTATCTGGAGATTATTGTTTTGATTAAGTTTTAAAATGAGACATCAGGGACTCAAATTTTTGTGTATCTCTCTAAAGTCTTTTGTAAAACTTGTAAAAACAGATTCTTGGATGTTTCTCAATTTTGTTGAATGCAAAAGTAGTTGGAAAGAAACTCTTTCTTGGTGCCATGGTGAGCAAGACATTGTTCACCTCAACACAACTTGATTGTGTTGGAAGTGCATCCTCACCAAGAAATGCGTTGCTATGTGTACGGTGAGGGAATCATGAGAATTGGGGAGCACATATTGTGTTAAGTATGATTGAATATTTGGTAAAGTCATAGGATTCACTACAGGATCCTTCTAAAAGGGATGTCTATAAACTTGAGCAAGATTTGTGTTTTTATCATTTGATTAGAGTACTTATAATGATCCATGTACCTTGCTTATCGTTCATTTCTACCTAACTTGATTTGTCTTTAAGGTTATTAAATGCTTAGGTTTGAAAATAGTAGTTCAGGATGTTTGGACTTCATGGTACATATACCAGGTATGCATACCATCATTAAAATCAAAATCCATGGATTATAGTTCGCAAAACCATTTGCATAATGCTCCAGGTCACGAAAATTTGTTTGCAAACCGGTATGCATACTGGCCCGTAGACGTCGATATTCTATAAACTTGTTTTGGCCGTAACTTCTTCATCGGAATGACTTCATTCTTTTTGCATTCTCTTCCTCTTTGAATTCTATTCAAAATAGAGATGATAATTCTTTAATTTGGATGAGTTAAGATTGGTCTTTGTTCCGTCTCTTGTTTTTGAGTGTTTTGCTCCATTTCGTCGCACTTGTTCCACTTCTCTTAGACTTGGGCACTTGGATTATTGGAGTAATACTCTTCTAAGATCATTTGTATCTTTTACAAGAATGTTGTTGGTGAATCACAAAGAAGGAAGTTCAAGAATGGGCAGAAGTACGCATTGTTATGGGATTCTTGAATGTTCACAATCATCTTATGTGAACTATGTTGCATGGTCATTAATGAATTTGTATGTTCTTCTTTGTTAAGAAAATATTTTTATACGCCTTTGGTAGCTATTCTTGGTGTAAAAACATGCGAAAAAGATTGATTCTACCCTCTAAGGACAAATCATCTTATATGTGCATTACGAGTTTGTCTTGATGTCTAGGAAACTTCTTATGAGAATTTATTCTTGTGTTTTAAGAAGGATAACTAGGGTTTAGAATAGAAATTTTTGTGAGTACACATAGCTATTGCCAACGATTTTCATCTTGCAATGTTTTTATATTTATTTATTTAAATTCTAAAGTTGATTTGGAAGATGATTTTGCAGTATTAATCTTTATTGGTTTTATATATTGCAAATAATGTTACGGGATATGTGTGTTTGCATCCGTGAACTATGATTGTCCCATATATGTCAAAAGTTAAGTCTATTATATGTCATTATGCAAATATTGAACAAAGATAGAATGAACATTTGATAACAAAGATTAAGTCTATTATATGTCTTTATGCAAATATTGATGAAAAATAAAATGAATCTTTGAATATTCCGCAGTATTGGTCTTTCCCTGATCCACTTCTATGTGAAAGTACTGTGCGGATCCGTAATTTCTCTTATGTTGAGTATTTCCGATTAAATTAATCATGGGTTCTCTTGTGGTTAATTTAATTGAGTTTTCTGGATACAAATTCATGTTTCATGGTATTTGTTAATGTCCTAAGAAATCCTTCTTTTCATGTAAAAGTAAGGTCGCTCTTGTTATTATTTCGGGAATGGCATTTTATAGGGGAGAGTTCTAAATTGAACGTGTGCTTAATTGCCAAATCTTTGTGGGGAGTGCGGCTGTGGAATATTGTAGGAGTTTCTTGTATCTTTATAAACTCCTTGATGAATACACTAAGTTTCGACTATGTGAAATCATCGAAACAAAGTTGATATGTTCTCTTTTAGTCATGAAGTATCTCTATGAGAATTTCATTATGATCCCACTAGTTTTCGTACCTTTGCCAATTTATTTTGACAAAAAGGGGGAGAATTCATGTGTAGTTCACACTACAAATACATATGGTTTACGGATCATTATGTAAGGGGGAGTGGTTTTCATGTGAGATGAAGTATTGACTAAGGGCGAGTGATACATATCACCATAGTATTGTTGTCAAAGTTGTGATACAATTGGACTTTGATGTTGTGTAATAATACTATGACACTGTATAACAATGATTGAGAGCTACTGTTTTCTCATTGTTATAGCTACTGATATTCAACAACTATGATGCTGAGTTGAACACGTTCAGAATCACTGGATTACTTGGAAGTGACGAAGATTTCGTGTAATGTTGAAGAACCAGGGAATCAAGCATTTGGATGAGAAGCTACAAAGTTTATTTATTTTGTAATCCATATGTATTGATAGTTTTGTCACTAAAATTTACAAAGGGGAAGATTATTAGAGCACGACTCGGTCGAACTCGCAAGCGTTTTTTTCTCAAGCTTGTTTTTCAAGTTTAGTTGCCAAAACTATAAGTCTTGATTTCTAGTCTACTTATAGCTAAGTCTCGTATTAGGATAGAAAGTGTAGTTGAGCATTAGAATTCACGGCGTTCATCGATTGAAGACGAAAAACTACTAAGGGAAGCTTGTGGAACTTCATCAAAAAAAGGTATGTGGAGACTTGAACTCATCTATCACTCGAAAGTCAATCTACTCTATCTCCTATTTGAGACAAAAGTCGTATAGCTATATTGACTTCGATTATACACATTTGATATTTCTAGCTGAGTTTAACTCACTTACATATTTCTCGAAATATGCGTTGGTAAGCTTTTGCTTTAACCAAGTTCATCTTATATTCTTGACGAAAGTCAAAAGACGATCATGTGAAAATCGCCTTGCAACATCTTACATGATTTGTGTGAGACAGTCATTTGATGTAGACTCAAAATGTTTCGTATTGATCATTCGATCACTTGAAAATTGCTTTGAAGCTAATAGTTTGTGTGAGACATCTAATGTTGTCTTCTAAGAATGTTTCAATGATTGAAATGGGAGTTTAGAACAAATAACCATGATTAGATATATCACAGTATGCATGCTTGTATGCTAACTGTTGCAAGTTATTACAAGTCCGAGAACCATAGTATGCATAACCGTATGCGTACTGGTTGGTTAATGAAAGTCCGGGAACTTAGTATGCATACCGGTATGCGTACTGGCGTGAGTTTCAAGTTTCGGATTTTGAGTTTGGTGGTATACATGTTCATTGCGAACCCAAACTTAGTCCGGCCACTTAGGTATGCGTACGCATTTGCATACTTGAGTAGGTTATGTTCTAAATCGATTTGTTCATGAACTAATACATATATATATAATAAGGAATACAATCTTTTGTAAACCGTGACTATATGTTCATGAATTGATTCGAGTGAATCAAAATCGATTTTGCTTCAATTGTGTCTTGTATACTTCTATGAGAATATAAACAATTGAACAACTCTAGAACTAGTTTCATTTGAGTCATTTGAACTAGTTATGGTTAAGATGAATATGGTTGATATTACAGTGTTCATATGGCTAACTTCGGCTAACTATTGTTGAGCCAACAAGGTGTACGCGTTTAGGTACGGTTACTCATATTTAAATGAAGTCACTTTTCATTTGTGTGTAACAAGCTAAGTTCGATCTAACAGTTGAAAGATATTAGCTTGAGTCTAATCAGGTTTTCATCTAACAGTGAATATTGAATGCTTTGTTACCAAGGTAACATTGATTGCAAACCCTGATTTGAAGACTATATAAAGGAGAACTCTAGCAACTGGGAAACCTGATCCCCACACCTCATGTATGATACTAGTTGCGACTAGAGTCGATTCTACTTTAACCATAGGTTTTTCCAAAACCTTGTAGGTTAACGACTTAAAGACTTCATTGGGACTGTGAAGCCAGACCCAACTATTTTCTCTGTAGTTGTGTGTTCTGATCTTGTTGTTTTATATCGTGTTGATTACTATCTTCTCTAAGATTTGCTCGAGATTTAATCTTCGATAGGCAAGATAAAAAATAGTCACAAACATCTTCGTCTAATCGTTTATGATTCCACAATATCTTGTTTCGCTACCATACGATTAAGATTATTGTGAGGTGATTGATATTTCTAGGCTGTTCTTAGGGAATATAAGTCCGGTATATCAATTGGTTCCTGTTCACCTTGATTTATCAAAAGACGGAACAAAACTCATAGGTATATTTGTGGAGACAAATTTATCTATTCAATAGACTTTTACTGCAGGTGAGAAGATTGGTTTATCAAGTCTTCGACTTTAGGTCGTAACAACTCTTTGTTGTGGGTGAGATCAACTAAGGGAATCAAGTGCGCAGAATCCGGTGTGGTTCTAGAGGCGTAATGAACGCGATTGTACCTTGATCAGTGTGAGATTGGTTAGGGCTCGACTACATTCCAGTCTGAAGTTAACTTGGAGTAGGCTAGTGTGTTGTAGTGGCTTAATACAGTGTGGTGTTCAAAGCTGGACTAGGTCTCGGGTTTTTTTTTTTGCATTTGCGGTTTCCTCATTAACAAAACTTCTGGTGTCTGTGTTATTTATTTTCCGTATTATATTTGTTTATATAATTGAAATAACACAGGTTGTGTGTAAGTTCAATCAATTGTGAATCCAACCTTTGGTTGTTGATTAAATATATTGACACTTGGATATTGGTTTGTGATACCGCTCAAGTTATTTCTTATATTCAATCGGGCTCGCAAATTCCTATTTGTTTGATTGCATATTGAATTGAGAAATAAAGATATAACTCTTGGATATACTTTTCTTAAGATTGAGTCTGACTATCTAGTTGATTCTCTTGAAAGTATATTGGAGTTAGTCCATACAGATTGCTAAGCGAAATATTGGGTGTGGTTGTTAGACCCCCGCTTTTTCAACAACTAGGACACACCAAAAAGTAGTGTCAGGATTCAAAGATCCCAGTTTCCAAGAGTTCCCCTTATATATACTTCAAAGCCTAAGTTGGCTTTGAATATTATTCATATAAATAAGATATATATTCTGGTTAGGTAAACCGTAACCGAACCGTGTATAAAGAATATGTCCAACATGGTTAGCCGAAACTAGCCGATTTGAACTTTAAAAGCTTAACACTCATTTTCATGTTCACTAAGACATTAATCTTGATTCACAATCATGTGATCAAATGAGTCTAGTGTTAATTAGAGAATTGATCAAATGAAAATCATCTCATAGAAATAATTTAATCGCAATTGAATCATAATCGACATAGTTGGTAAATGTACAAGGTACAATTACTTGAGTCGTTTGTGAGTCGTGTGAGTCACAGTACGCGGACCGGTTTGCAAACTTGTAAGCGTAGCCGAGTTTTTGAGTTGACATGACTTTTTCAGTTCACGTACCAGTTTGCAAACTTAGGTGCAACTCAAAGTTCCGGAGTTGACAGAAATTTTTCATTTCACGTGTCGGTTTACAAAAAAAATTCAGTTCACGTACCGGTTTGGGTACTAAACTGGTTCTAGAAAATAGAACTTTATTGGCTCACAAACTTTGTTTGAATACTTTAACCTGGTTTCCTTACCACAATTCCAAAATGGTTTGCATGAGAATATGCATACCTATCCGAATCACAAAACAAACAGATTTTCCCATGATGTGTGTTCGTGTATGCGTATCACACAAATCTGAAAGTCGATATATAGCTACTTCGCTACGTGTTACAAGTACATGTGTCTGACTTGGACATAAAACAGTTTTTCAGTTTGTAAGACTGATAACACCGTCTTGTATTTTGAATATAGTAGTTCTATATTTCTCTAAATCAATTCAAAAAATTCCTGAATAACATCAATGACACATATCATTGTTCCAGGCTATTTTTGAATGATAAACTTGAATCATGATTTGGTTTCGAATAATAAATTATTCTCCACCGAAATTTGATCAAGTATGAACAAATGTTCATTAAGATTAGTCATTATATTTCGAGAAATTCGTAAACCAAATAATTAGTTCTCGACTCGAAATTCTTGTCTATGCAAACTAGTCTAATTAGTTATGCGACAATCGTCCCGAGGATAGAAAAGTGAATATAACATGAGAAATAGGTGGTTCAGTCTACACTTACCTTTTGTTGATGAAGTTCTCCAAAATCTTCGGTTGATCTTCGCCTTCGAACGGTAGAACGCAAATGACGACTGGCTTGTTTCTCAACTACACTATCCTACACCGTGACTTAACTAATTGTAGGCTAGAAATCAAGATATAATTTTGGCAACTAAATTTGACAAGCAAGCTTGATATAGCAACACTTGTGAGTTCGACCGAGCAATGCTCTAACATGTACCATGACAAAAATAGTCACAAACAAGGTAGACTACATGTACTTTCCCTGTCGAATATTTTCAGATGCACAAAAATTATTTCTGTGAGATAATTGGCATTTGAATAAATCTCTAAAATCACTATATAGACATGATTGATCACATTATAACCTATGGTTGCGACTCAAGCTTAAAGTCTAAAGTGTCATATGAAAATGATTACGCTTATGGTTCAATCGGCTAGTTTTGGCTAACCGTCCATGAACAATGTATTTATACACGGTTCGGTCGCGGTTCATCCTAACTGTAGGATTCAAATATCGTACAACATATTTTCTTAGCGTGAGAGAGAGAGATTTATTTTCTTTATCATCTTCTTCCCCAAAAACTAGATGTAGAGCTCTACAAAATATTCATTAATGGAGATTCTAAATGTAATACTTATATAAATTCAACAATCATAGTGAAGAACCATGGATGTAGATCACATTGATCGAACCATGTAAAAAATCCTTGTGTCCATTTTATAATTTTAGCACTTTAATCTTTATTTTGATTATGAAATAGATTTAGATCTAGAAAATATTATAAGGGGTGTGTTGTGGGATTTCCTGCAACTACACTAACCAGAGTGTATATCTTGGTATGTTAATATCGTTTCAAAGATTCATCTAACGGTGGATATTGTTTGCATGGTTCCAAAGCTATCTTAGTTTAAACCTAAAAATCAACTTATACTTTAAAAGTCTATATGAGGGAAAACCACAAGCAGCTGGGATTTTTGAATCTCCGACACCATTCTTTTTGAATCTCTTCTAGGGTTTAGCGACTGAAAAGACTTCACATAGGGATTCGTGAAGCTAGGTACATCTATTTTTATCTTGATAGTTCGAGTATCCTGATCTTGTTATGATCGTTGAGTTTCTCACTCAAACAATATAAATCGCAAAGATCTCTTTGTGTCAGACTTTGTGATTCAACATGTTTAATACTTATGAGGTGAATAAGAATCTAGGATGCTCTTCGGGAGTCATAATACCATATTTTGAGGTTAGATAGACTTTGTCTATTACTATCGATTTCCAGTCTCACCTTGATTTACGATAAAAAAATGAAATCACATATAGGCTTATGTTTGTGGAGCGATTGGTTTCAAATCTTTAATTGAGTTGAAGCAATTCTTAGGTCAGAAGGACGCTTGACTAAGGGAATCATTTGCGGAGTCCTTCTCGAATTCAAGAGGCGTAAGGAGCGCAACTGTAAATGAATTGTTGTGAAGGTTTATTTCGGCCTCAACTACATTCGATCCCGAAGTTATTTGTAGTAGACTAGAGTACGTAGCGGTTTAATATAGTTTGGTGTTCAAGTATGGACTAGGTCAAGGGTTTCTCGCATTTCGGTTTCCTCGTTAACAAAATTTTGGAGTTTGTGTTATTTTTTTTTTTGCATTATACTGTTTATCTTTATAATTGAAATATCAAAGGTTGTACGTAAATCAATCAAATTAGATACATCCATCCTTGCTTGTTAGATACGACTTGATTGATTCTTGGATATTGATCTTTGGAATTGTCCAAGTACAGTCACACGTAAATCAGGTTCATGGACTAGTCTTTGTAAACTTTCTGATTGTGGGAGAAAGAGATATAACTCTGAATATTATTCCTTGATTGAGATTTATTAAGTTGAACTCTCGGAATTATATTTAGGTTTTTTCCATACTGGTTGCCTAATAAAAAGTTGGTGGTGTACTTGGGTACCCCACATTTTCAATTGGTATCAGAGCAGGAAAATACGTTTAAGACCTAATAAGTATGTGTTTGAGCAATTTGACTATATGGACATATACGAAATCTCTATTTAATGTTCCACCAATTAAAAAAAACACATTGTTGTTATGGATTCTGTAAAAGAGTCTGAATTTTCAAACTCTTGTATAGATGAACACTCTGTTCCCATAAAACAATTGAATATTGATAAGTGTAATCCCCATATTATCTTACTGATGAGTCTGACTCAAAGTAGAAAGGAAAGCAACCAAAGAATGTACTGAGATTTTAAAACATGTAAAATTTTAGTCTTATGAGGTCAATAGGCTGAAACACAATATCAATACTCTCATTGGCATTATTTATGACTATGATTAGAGAACAAGGATTTTTCTTGAAGAACATGCCGAAGTGAAATTAAACATTATTTCATTTTAGGCTAAACTTAAAGATAATGTCTTAGATATTGAACGATTTTTGAGTACTACTCCACGTTGCGATAGTGACTCTAAAGAATCTACCATGATTTTAGCTTCTGAAAAAAGCCGACGAGTTAGAAGAAGTAAGATCACTTGTTGTTCATGATAAGCTATCAAAATCGCACTCAGTAACTAATAAACAAAGTACTTATACTTTGCATAGAGTTGATCGGTTAAATTTCCCTGACCAAGAAAAAACTATGTTTCTAAGGAGTAAGAGTTCTTCACAAAAGGATGTTAAAACTACATGTTCTGATTTCATTGAAACCCATAAAGTGTGCTTCTATTGCAACACTAAAGGGCATGTTCAAAGAAAGTGTAAACTGAGATTGGAAAACTATCAGTTTGACCGTCTCCAAAACACATTAGATTTAATTACGAAAGGTGTGAGAGATACTCGAACATCTAAACCTCTCGGGTGAAAACATATTCAGGAAAATTTGCTACTAGTAATGTCAGTTCTCCTGGATCCACAAATATTCGAACAAGTCAAAAAGGTAGTATGCAAAATCGGTTAAAGAAGAACTCAGAAAAATCGTCACAGATATGGGTTTATAAGGATGCTCATACACCTCTTGAGAAAATTGGCGTTTCATCAATGAAATGATGATTCAACAAGCTAACATGGAATTGATCATTACAGGATATAAATATTTTATTGATAAAATGTCATCGTTTTCCAGACAATCAACCTCGGGTAAGCGCTCTAATTTTGTCTCTTTCTGTGATGATAGTAATTTCTATGATCACTTTTCATGTCCAAAAAGAATGTTCTCGGTAAAAAGAAGAGGTAAAAACAAGGGTAAACGTCAGCATAACGCCTCTGGCGAGAGTACGACTCACCATTGTGTAGGTTAGTCACAAGTCTGGAACCTTATCCATAAAAATCCTGCTCGATAATGATTTGTTGTGTAACAGGTGTACAATTCTTCACGGCTCTCATAAAGAAATATTGGCATTCATATGTTCTTAATTCTTAAATGCATTATGGAAACTAACAACAATTCAAGGAAAATATCAGACGAACAAACATATGAGTATACAAGGAATCAATAAACTAATCAGTTTGATCTCAAAATAAATAGGCTAATAGGGAAACAAGAACTACGAAGTGAATAGTTCTCCCTCGAAATTTTTGAATATTGCGAGGATTTGAAGTGAATAGCTGATAAAAGTGAGGGTAAAATGATTATCAGAAAAATGAATAGCCTTAAGCCGTGTCGATAACATATGGGTTGAGATATTGGAGTTTCTTTCACAAATTTAACTAAGAGATGTATTATTTCATGTCCCAAATACCTATCCATTTTTATTGCTTTTTGTGGATCTGTTTTTCCGCGTGGAAGTATTGATTGATTGTCAGCGAGGATCTTATTAACTCATTGTATCTTTTGTTGAGGGAAACTCTTATGTTGCGGAAATAAAATCATTCATAACTTAAAGGAGCACCCGCATAAACGTGGACCCTCGGCGAAGAGTGGTGCTAAAAATTACTATTGGTGAAAAATAAAAAGTGATAATCCATCCGGTTATTAACTGGCTGGATACAAATAACGAAATTTGTAACACTTATAAACGTTATTGATTTGGGAAAAATAGTAAATTGAATCAACAACATTTATATATGTCCTTAATTACTTCCATTCGAAAAATAAAAATCTCCATCCAATAATTAAGTGACAAGAACAAAGAAAAATAATATATAGATTCAGACACTTAATATCCAGACGAGGTGTCCGGTCATTCTATGATCAGATGAACTCTACATAACAACCTTTACAAATTTAAAGGGTCATTTCTCGACTTCACTAAGCGTATGGATACTAAAATCATCCATAAAAGCACTTTTTGGTGCGTAAAATGTGGATCATCACTACAGAACATGGATGATTTTTTGCTCCATAATAGTTGCGGCGATGGATTTCATTTTATGCTTCAAAAAAATAATTTACACTGGGTTTGGTTGCAGAATTCACAATTTCTGAGGAATTTATAATCAATGGGATTAAAATTTCTGGGATTCATGTAAATCCCTCGTTTGTTTGGTAACTTTGTTAAGATACATAGAAATTATAGCATTATCTTGTTTTAAAGTCCATGTACTGTTTGGCACTACCCGCAGAATATTAGGAATTTGTAATCCAATGGGATTAAAATTTTCTGGGATTCATGCAAGTCCCTCGTGTGTTTGGTAATCTGTTAAAATATCTAGGATTTATAGCATTTCCTTGTTTTAAAGTCCATGTACTGTTTGACATTACCCACGTAATATTAAAATAGTAATATGGAATTTTAACATTAAAAAATGGGTCCACAAATCCCTTGATAAGTTTCTCAGCTAATCCTAGGGGTGAGGGGTCAGACTCCATTATAAAGGATTTGCTGGAAAAGTGATTCCCGTGGGAAACGTGATTCCAGGGGATTTGAGCACCAAACGTACCGTGGGAAACGTAATTCCATCAAATCCACTGGACCATAAATCACACCTTTAAAATTCTCCATCCAAACCAATTACTAATAAAAAAATAACATAAAAAACTACTCCGAGCCACAACTGTGAGTCAAACCCGAGCCTCAAAAAGAAAAACACCCTTGGTGACTCTCTCCTTTCCATGATGTATATGGGCAGATACCAGCTCTACTAAGGGCTGATATCGGTCCATATAAGACATAAAAATCCTGACAATCCTAACCATTGGATCGATGGACTGGTATCATCCCCTAGTTGGCCGACCGACCGGAGGCCCGAGGGGCCCGTAAAGGAGGAGACCCTTATATATTTACTTTTTTGTCAAATGAAACCTAACAAAAAAAAATTCAATTTCATAAAAGATTGAATTTTCTCCGTCCAAAACTTTTCTCCGTTTCCAGTTAAATGACCAATTAACCCTTCCGTCCTTTTCTTCTTTTCGCACATTTTGGGTCGATTTCAGAAATATAGGTAAATACAATCATTTGTTTTTAATCTTTAATCGACCTTTCTCCTTCATTCCTTCTCCAACACCATCGCCACCATGCACTCCAGGCACCACCAATCCCGCCCCCAACACCATGTCACCACCGCTAAAAATTAAATTCATACCCCTTATCATCAGTCGTTCAACATCACCACCACCGTAATGAGGTCCACCAACAAATTCATACTCCATTATTTATTTCTTCACCACCAACACCACCACCGTAACAACCACCATAAAAGCCTAAATCTGATTCTACAAGCGAAACATCATCACCTCAACCACCACCACCAATGGCAATCGTCATGCGCAATCTCAACATTAATTCCTTAATCAAGTCATTCCATACGCCAAAGATGCGCGCGGATTTCATGGATTTCACCCAATCGTCCAAGTCAATTAAGTAACGTCCAAAAAATAATTTACCAAATCAGCCTATTGTTATAAGACCTTCAAGATGGGAATCATGTCTTATTAAAAAAACAAAAAAAAAAAAAAAAAAAAACCATTCAGATCAACACAAAACAAATCGTTTAATCAATGTTTTGATAATATCACAATTCCGCAATCAAATCGTTTAATTAACCTCTCAACAATTGTTTTATCATCATCAACACAAAAAGATAATGTACACAGTGGTAGCTAGCTTTTACGATGAACAAAATGAGAGGTCAAATGTGAAGTGAGGATAAAAACCAGAGAAAGTAGCTTTAGATTTGTTTTGAGAGGCAGAAGAACAAGGAACAAAAAGAGGCGGAGAAAGTAAAGAGTTACATTGTTATCCTTATTACCACCTGTTTGTCATGCATTCATCTTTTATAAAGGTGGAAATTGGTACATCAAAATTGATGTACGAGTCAAACAGGGATTATCAATGCCAAAATGTTTTTTTTTTTTAAACGTCAATGCCAAAATGTAAGGCAGTTGTACATGTGAGGTCATGGAGTTGTTTTACACACTCCCATTTTGTAGATCATTTTTATGCATAATAAGGATAAAAATCTGATATAAACCCATTAGAAACGACACTCAAATTAATTTAGTTGATTTCTCTCTAAGTCGATTTCTCTCTTGCTTTCGTTCACGAGATGGTTTGTTATGCCTCGTTTCATTGTACTCTCAACATTCTACTTATATTTGTTATACACTAAATGAGATCTTATTATAGATGAGTATCATTTTGATGCCACTAAAAAGCGGTGTTGTGTTTTTCTCATTTTACCCACCCCACCGTGGCAGCGGTCATCTAGTAGTTCGGGTATCAACCCATATAAATCATTCTACTTTCCTTGTAGACAATTGAAAGCCCAATTTCCCTTGCCTTCTCACAGCATTATTATCGCGGGAAAAAAAAATCTGCTACACTAATCAGGTGTTCGAATTTCAAAATCGGAAGGACACATTTGATTTTCTTGGGTTAAATATTTCACACAAGAAAGATATGGTTCTTCTTTGTTTCATGCTCGATCTTCGAACAATTTCCCCTCCTCTTCTCAAAGAATTGAAACAGGTAAAATTCCATACAGATTCGCTTCGATCGATCGATTTCTGTTTATCGAACATTTTTTTATCTAATTTGGTGGATTTTTGGTCATGATTATCGAATTTACTTGTTTAATTCGGGATACTGAAGCTCGATTTTGAATTTCTGTGACGTTTTTTGTTCTTCGTCAGTGTTTACTGCAACTAGCAAATCAATACGCAATCTCAACAGGAGGAAGAGGAGATAAACAATCAGAGATCCTCGCTGATAGAATCGGCTTATGTTATCTTCAGAGGAGTAGAATTTCCTGCTTTGATGAGGTAATTACTACAAAAGTGTATTATCATCTAGGGTTTTTCTGTACATCTGAATTGTTTTTTGAGCTATACCTGGATCTGTGTGTTTTATCTGATTCATGGATATAACATCAGTTGAGGATTGCGTATAGTCCGAGAGGAGATTTTTGTTTACGAGATTTTCATCATGCTGTAAACAACTTACCTAATGATGGATTTTTACCTGAAATGATGAATTCTTCAGTTACTAGAATCAGTGATGGTGGTGAGTAATTCATTTCTTCCATTTCTGTAATCTGTAGAGAATTTATGTTTCCATTTTGTTGAATGAGTAGTGTTATTAGTAGACAGATATATGTAGTTCTAATTACGGAATGCACTCCTTACACGTGGAGAGTGTAAGCCATGTTAGTTTCATACTTGACTATAAGGATTCATTGGTTTACTGAGTGTTTTTGTTGTCGAAGTCCTTTAAATTTTCACTTGTTCTTGGGGATAATAATAGATGAACATGGTTCTTAATAAACAGATGTGACGTTTGGGAAGCTCCTAAGTGACGAAGTTCTTTATTCTTGGGGTGGTAAAGATATTGTTAGAAAAGTGATTTGTGTCAGCTCTTGTTTAATGGAAGGCATTGAATCTGCTCGGGAAACTCTTACAGTAAGCTGATAATGTCACCACTGTCTTTGGATATTTTCCCCTTATCTGTCACTATTGAAGGCAGAGCTAATGATTTCATTTGGACATTAATCTTTTTTCTGACAGGATGCAGCAGATAAATGTGTTTCAGTCGAGTTTATACTGTTAGAGCAAGAATCCTGTCAGCCTAAAAGTATGTCTGAGGATGTCCAGAAGTTTAGTAACAGTATCTCTGATCTTGAGAACTGTTCTTTTCGAACATATCTTCCAGGTAAAAAGCTTTATGGAGATTCAATGTGAAATTTAGTTTAAATGTGGATGTCTTAATTAATATCAGCATGCAGATGCAAGGATATTGTGCGGCCTTGTAAAGCGATGGCACCAGGAGCTGAAGGATGACTTTGAGGAACCATTGCAAGCTGTCTTTCACTTTAAGAATAGTCTCGTTGGCTCTACGGACAAGGTTTTTTGCAATTTGGTTGCATCGATGAGCCCGATAATTGACGGATTCAGCCCTTGCGAGGTACTATATTTTAGAAGTATATAAAACATGCATTATAGTTTCATCATGAATCCCAAGGACAAATTTTCGGTCCATTTGTTATTTAACCAGTTAATAAAAGGAAAAGAGATAGACTGATGCAGCAAATGTTGTAGGCACAACTATAGGCTAAATCTCGATGGTATTTGTAACTTGTGGCTTTATTTGCGAATTTGCTACTAGGAGTTCAAGATTATGAAAATAAAAAGGTTCAAGATGATGATGGTTTGGAATATCATTACAAAGCAAATCATGCTCATTGGTATCTTTATGTAGACATGTAGGTGTCATGGATTGCCCTTAGATGGTTCAGGAGGAAATAAGGCGAAGAAGTCCTCTGTCTGCCCACTAACACGCCAGGACCTTGGCACATGTAATCTGATTGAAACTGCAGTAAAGGTTGGAGAACAAACGATTCTATTTTTGCCTTCTTTCCAAAGTTGTCCGAACCTCCAGCAAATTTCTGCACCCATCAGCTTTACTGTTATTGAGCGGACAAAATTGTGCTCTCTAAGTGAAGGTTTGTACTATGGCAGTTTTGGATATTATATAAGTTTTTCGTTGTGGGTTAGAAGAGTATCTGGATTCACGAGAAATCCCACTTCCAGCAATATCTCTTAAGCCAAAACAAATTCATAAATTGATCTTTTCTTAGCACTTTTCAGCAAATTATCTTTCATATATACAGTTTGTACATATTCCTTTTCGGCGAACATTTGCAGGTGTGATATTTGGGAGTTCCTATATTGTTACTCCTTCAGCATGTCATGAGATGGAAGCCAATTCAGATGAATCGGATAAATCAGAACTAAATGCTCAATGTAAGTGGTAATGTCGGGTGAGGTCCTAGTTCATCAGTTCCTGGTTTTTACATATTGATTGCTCAAGTTTATTTGGTATAACTGTAAGTTTGCTTCTTATCTTTGTTGCAGTTTTTCAAGGGCTTTGTGGAGCATTACATTCTCTGGATCAGGGACTGATATGTTCTTCAAACTGTAATATGGAAACTAAGAGATATGCTACCTTCCAGTGCTTTTATATTCTCCAACCATCAGAAAAAGGGCCAATGCTACTCAGGGTACCTTCTGTCCGCCTGTCTCAGTCTCTGTCCTCTCTATTTCTGTTCATCTGTATTTCTACCTTCTGACTCTTAAAAAATATTGCAGAGGTTAGCAGGATCAGAGGAAATCCTGCCCTTTCCTGATGCCACCGGGTTGATTGACTATGCTGTACCTTTAGAGGTAGAGAACTCTATTCGATCCTCTTTATTAAGGGTAAGATTTTGTTTTCTAATAACTTTGGAAGTTTACTTATGTTCATATCTTCGGTTTTTGCTTAAAAACATAATTCTGGAGTTGTGAACAATCCATATTAATTAACCTGAATGAAGCCTCGTTTAAACTGTTAAGTAGCTCTTTCTGTCGAATTACTTTGAAAAATTTGCATCATAAAAGAGGATTGGGGGGTCATGTATGTTATATGGTCCATCTAGTCAGAAACTTATTAAACGATGGGTCTGAGATCTGACAGTTAATGTGGAAAACTACATAATTAGAATGGTTATCTGTAGATTGAGTTTTCTTGTTAGATATGGATTGTGGCAATTAGCTATGTCATCCTTGCAAATATTTCCTTCATCATTTCTTCAACATAACAAGTCCATTTCTAATGTGTTTTTTTATCTTCCAGATGGAACTAAGAGACTACAACCCTCTTTTGCATGAGCGAGGCTTCCACCCCAAGCTAAACTTGCTTGTAAAAGAGAGCTTACATTTTGGGTAATCATTTCCACCATTTTCATTTCATGGACTCTTCATGATATATGTGCTAAGATTAATGTATTCTCTAAGTAAGCTGGTAAATGTTCATGAGTTTTTCTAGCACAGATACAGAGATTTTTATCAAATCCACAAGTATATTTACATAATGATCTATTTTTGCTAGCCACGACTTGAATGGAGAAACCTTCTTATTAGCAACCACTACTAGTAGATAGAAAATTCCTGTGCTTGTGGAATGACTTTTCACATGAACCTCAGTGTAAACTTATGCCTCCACATTATGGTATTTGTAGTAACTAGTAAAACATTACTCATCAAATAAATAGTAGAAGTACTGATCTGACCTCAAGTAGTCATAGAGATATACCTAAACTCTGTCAGAGTCTACTTGGTTGCCTGGTCTGTGAGTAGTAGTAGTACACTCGACAGACTTGTTCGTAAGGAATTGTGGAGTTGCTATCAAAGAGTGGCTAACAACTTGTCATGAGCCCAACTATTCAGCGTGTCTTTCCAATCTCTAGATGAAATGTCGATCTAAAGCATTGATTCCCTTGCAGGTCAATACCACAACCGAAACGAAAGGAAATTGACTCCGAACTCATCTTGCCCAGGCCAGAGTCATTAGATATGTTGGCAGCGGTTTCAACACCACAACCAAAACGAAACAAGATCGATTCTGAACTCATCTTGCCCAGGCCAGAGTCATTAGATATGATGGCAGTGGTTTCAACACCACAACCAAAACGAAACGAGATTGACTCTGAACTCATCTTACCCAGTCAAGAGTCATTAGAGATGTCAGCAGTTTCAACGCCAATGATAACTGTTGATGTACCGGACTGCACTTGGCAGCAGACTCAAATAACAAAAATCGAGGATTTGACTGCTGCTTGTATTACAGAAGAGTGGGAGCAACTGATTGTGGACGAAGAGGGCAAAATTTATGCTCCCAAAGGTGTATCCAGACCAAAGACAAAGACGTCTACCATTTTATCCCCTATTAATGGTAGCAAGCAGTTGGATGAGAAAACCTCTAGGATCTTAGAGAGACTGGAGGGTCCAAGACGAGGAAAAGGAAAGGAAAATTCAGCTGTTGAGATATACAATTTTGGGTCGACAGATGCATGTGCACCAAAAAAAGAAGCCTCTAGTTCCATTTGGACCAAACCATGCTCTAGATCACCAGAGTCAGAACTCGAGCCAACCAATGAAACCCATTTTCCAGAGGCTTAAACGAAAGCACAGGTAACCACAGGTAGCCTAGCATTTCTTTATCACTTTAGGATATTCTGATTAAAACGATGCATGAAATGATTATGATTCTCTTATCTGCTTCAGACATCATGTAGACGTAGTTAACCACTCTTTGCTCTAGGTCAGAGCGAGTCCTAAACAGTAAACACCATACATGTTAGCCTGTAATTGCATGAGAAGAATTGGTCTTTACAAGAATACACGTCGATTTAACTGATATTGGATGGTAATTTTAAGAAAGCATTAACAAAAATAGAAATGTACATGTCTTTTATAAAGAAAAAAAAGAAAACTGTAGTCACTGATCAAGCTGTTGTGCAAATTCAAAGACTGCACATAGTCTTCGTAATTTATCATGCTAGGTATGTTGATTTAACTTGATTAGGTGATATTGACTCATCTATTTAGTGATATTTGAGTCGTATGCATCAAGAAATTTGAATCCCCAGTCAAATTTGATGGGTAATGTAGGTTAGTGCAGATTTTTTGATTTCACAATCACCTTTAGGACTCAATACCGCTCACACATTGACACTACAGACTCCCACAGAATTACGATTATAATGTATGTGGGGAGATGACTCTCCTCAACGCAATGAAGTCATAAAGGTAAACAAAAGCAAACTGAACTCCTCAAGAGGTAAAAAGGTAAACAGAAACAGAAAGAAAATCAATTACTTTTAACAGATGAGACCATTGCAATACTTCTGTATGGCTGACGATTCCAATAACAGTACTTGAAGGTAGGGGCCAATTTGATGACAGTGGGAGATGCACTAAATCATCCACACATGTGGGTTAGGTTTGTCTTAGGTAACCAGTATCCGTACCTCATTATATAGTTCTAAATAACAAAAAAGCCACATCATTGAGTAAGATCAAGTGTTCTGAAACCTTATATAAGGAATGAGTGCTATGCACTATATCTCTCTACAGCTTATAGTTAAACAAGGGATATATGTGTGGAGCCTTGGGTAAGAAAGAATACGCACTTAGCATGATTAGGCTTCCACTACCTTGTCAAATTGCATTAAAATATGAACTGGTAATTTTGTTTTGTTGAAATATGTGATAGGCTCAAGTAGTCAAGTCATCAGTTGCCTTGTCTATCGTAGTCATCTGTTGTTTTGCCTGTCGGAAAGTCTCCATTTGGATAAAAGTGTTTGTTTCCCCTGGATTTTATATATTATCTGAAAGTCTCATCTCAAGTTCGAAACCGATGGTGTAAGACTGTTGCTAGTAATAGGAAACTTTAGGAGAAACAAATACATTTTCCGAGAAATCTGTCCTGGACGGGTGATTTCATGGTAAGCAAACAGCTAAGCCGAATATGCAAAACAGAAAGAAAGGAGGGAAGAATAGTACATGGATGGCTCATGATGCTATGAACACATATTTGTTGATTCCTTGTTCTATGGATAGATAATTTCTTGAAATTCTTGGTGTTCTTTTGTATTTATGAAAAAACTACTGATGAAGGCATATAAATATCATGTCTGAAAGGCAGGAATATCTAAGAAATTTGATCAAGTTGTATAGTGGGTTTCATATTTCCACATTTTACCAAAGAAAAGAACTCCTATCGTAAGTTTTTTCTTACAAAATCTAAAATTTGATAAAACCAAACATCTTTTTTGAAAAATTATCCTGAATAGCGGTTTCCTGATAGACAAACACCTACCAAAGGTTCTAGAAAGAGGCAAACGAGAACAGTACAAGATGGCTCTCAAATACTTTTTTCCCCAAATGCGTGTTGATTTTTGAGGTTAAAATATATTAAAACCAAAGAAAGCTGTGGTCACGGCTGACTATCTTATGGCCATTAACATCAACTGTGAAAAGCAAGCCACCATAGAAGAATACAAGATAGAAAAGTAAGGAGCTGCACCATAAAACGAGTTTTTCAAATCCAAGTATCCAAAAGTAGGACTTTCTTTTGCACAATCCATCCATTGATTGAGAAGGGTTGTGTTTTTCTTCCTCATAATTTGACGCATTTGTTAAATTTGTCGGTCTTGATTATTGCAATAATACCCTACATTTTTGGCCGTTTCCTTATTTTACTTTCACCTGCTCCACCTAATCGGATTTAACCTGGGGAAAATGATTTGGTTTGCTTGTAGCTCTTGCATCCTTCAAATTATCTAATGCTAGATAGATGGGTGAATCTCTATATGATAGAGAAAACAAATATTACATACCTCTTGATGAAAACAAGTATTTGTTAGATGGTAGAGATGTTTTAATCCAAAATGAAGGTCAAAATTGAAGAAATCAACCAAGAAAGTGAAGAACCAGAGCCTGAAATTGACAGGTATACTTCTAAATTAGTTCCCATTAGTTTTTTGTCGCTCAAAATGATCTAAAGTACGTAAAAAAAATATCAAAACTTTACATTTTCAGAAGAACTTACGGTTGGAATTGTGCTCGTGACGAACCGTAACTCCGTGTTACGGTTCGTAAATTATCGAATACCAACTGTAACTGGTTCAATTTGGGGAAAACCCAATCGTAATACCAGTTAAGGTTGGTAATTTTTTTTCGGTACGAACCGTAACCTAATTACGGTTGCTTATGTCGTTCAGTAGTTACCAACCGTAACTTATCATGTGCATGTCAGTATTTGCTGCACTATTTACGGTTGGTAATATGTAAATCGAGACCAACCGTAGTCTAGTTACGATTTATTATTGACTTTTTTTTTTCCAACCGTAAATCACTCTATATGTTTTCAATTTTCTTTTGATGTATTTACGGTTTGTTAGTAGATGACCATTACCAATCGTAGGTTTGTTACGGTTTGTATAAGATTATGGTTACCAACCGTAACCGAGTTACGTTTGTTTATCCTCCGTCGTTACCAACCGTACCTTCATATATGTTTTCGTTTTGTTGCCTCGTTTAGACTAATGTGGGTATATTGTTGTCCAGGTCGTGGATGTACCTCCCCTAATGGATGAACAATCTTTAGCAAATGAAGTTCTCACCGAAGATTCTAGCTTTCACTATTTAACCGAGGAGACATGGAAGGAGAAAGAAGATGCAAAGAAGTGGGCTAGAGAACGAGGCAAGTTGATTATGTGTATCATAGTTTGTAATGGTACCACTAGTGAAAGTGCCTTTCAAATGGTTTGCGAGTGTAGTGGACAACATAGAAGTCACGCAAAAAAAGGTACCGTGCACGAAGCAAAGACAAAGAGGAAGAATACTACTTTCACTAAGAAGACCCGATGCCCATTCAAGCTTCAATTTAAAAGGAACGCGACAAAAATGTGGTTTTTGGAGAAAGTTGTATGCGGTAGTCATAACCACCCTATACCGGAGAGTTTGCTAACACACCCTTATGTTGGACGCCTTACTGAAGAAGAAGAGAAGATCGTAGAGTCAATGACACAAATTCGTATGAAGCCCATTGATATCCTCGCTCACTTAAAGCAAAGAAACCCACAAAATGCTTCTACTTTGGCCAACATCTACAACGCAAGATCAAAATTGAAGAATAAGAAACGGGAACAAAGGAACGAAATGCAACAATTAAGGCATTTGGGGGAGGCGCATAATTACTCGGTTTTCCACGATGAAGATGAGAAAGGACGAATAAAACATCTTTTATTGGCTCATCCTGAGTTTGTAAAGTTGGCAGGTGCTCTCATCAAGTGCTTCTAATGGATTGCAAATACAAAACCAACAAGTTTGAGATGCCGTTGTTGAACATTGTCGGGCAAACTTCTACCAATGCTCCTTTTAGTGTTGGTTTTTGCTTCTTGAAAAATGAGCTCGAAGAGAGCTATGTGTGGGCACTAAAACAAGTGAAGTTATTCTACGTAGAGGGATATACTCCAAAGGTGATTATTAACGAAAAGGAACAAGCTTTGTTGAATGCAATAAATACGGAAGCTCATAACCTTCTTTGCACGTTCCACTTGTGGAATAGTATTGAAACTAAGTGCATGCGCATTGTCCGTCCAACCAAAAAAAGCGAAATGGATAGAATAAAGAAACTATCGTTACATAAACAAGAGGAAGCCAAAGAGAAATATAAGAAGGATGACAAGTTGGCGGAACTAAAATGGGATAGTTTCAAAATGGAGTGGAGAGCCTTGACACATTCTATCACCGTGGATGAATATGATGATAGAGCTCGTATGTTAGTGGCTCATTGGAAAAGAAGTTATCCAAGTGTTGTGAAGTATTTGTTGGATAATTGGTTGGATCCGCACAAAGAGAAGTTTGTAGCGGCGTTCACTAACCAATATAGGCACTTTGACAACCAAGCTACAAGTACGGCGGAGTCATCTCACAACCGGTTGAAGAAGAAACTTCATAGTTGTAATGGTGGGTTAGTTACGTTATTCGAATCCATGGATGCATATTTCCGCCGTGATCACGATAGAGTTACAGAGTCTTTTGAAAAAAGTCGAAGTAAAAAACACACCAAATGGTTAGACAATTCGTGGCTAAGGGGAATTACATATCAAGTTTCGCGCCGCGCAATTGATAAGATAATGTATGAAGTACAACATTTTGAATTGGGGGATTATGAAGAAGAGTGTGTTTGTCCAAACATGACAAGTTTGGGACTCCCATGTCGGCATGTTATAGCCACATACCAATACAAAGTGATACTGATTCAAGATGTTGATCCCTTTGGCAACAATTATCATTCTGTGAAACAATATTTGATCAAGATTTTGGAGGAACGTTTGCCGATACCGACATTGGAAAATCTCTAGCCGAGAAATATGCTACACTAAGCCGGGGCCAAAGGCAAATATGGTTGAGTAACTTGAGAGATTTCGTATATCCACAATTTAGGTATGATATCAAGGAACCACCAAAGGGGAAGAGTAAGGGGAGGCCTCCTACCAAAAAAAAAAGAGGTACGTAGGAAATAAAAAAGCAAGGGAATTGGCGGAAGAATCAAAGAAAAGAGATCCTTCGGGTTATGAATGGTTGAGAAAGGAATGTGAAGCGGGGGATGAAATGGAAAAGGATGTTCAAGGTCGAAACAAACGAAAAAGAGGTCAAGCGGATAAAGGAGAACCAAGCTGTCGAAATGTACAAGAAAAATGTATCGAGCTTTCTAATCAAGAAAGTGCAACAAGCAAAATTGATGTTAAAGGAAAAGGTCCGGTATTTCGCGGCAAAAAATTACAAAGAAGCAAAGTTGTTGTTAAAGGAAATGGTTTCAAAGAAAGTGGAAAAAAATATGAAGGAGTTAAAGGTAAAGGTTCCTATGTCGGTTCCGAGGTTTCCTCCCAAGATAGTTCAATAAAAAAACTTGTTGGTAAAGTTGGTCTTAAACAATTAGCAAGGAACAATGGAAAGAGTCTGATGGTTGAAAACATTCCATCAAGTGGTAAGAAGGAGAAGGCGACGCTTCGTATAAAAGGAGTGCCTAAACCACCACCTATAGATGAGAACGGTCGATATATCCGGAACTATTACATTCTCTATGAATATTACCTTTTTTCTTTCCCCCACTTTATTCGTGATTATATCAAGGCCACGGATGATGTTCATGGTGATGGGAATTGTGGTTACCACATCTTCGTGGATCAACTTGGACCCTTTGAAGACACGAAAGAATGGAATTGTGACCAAGTTACTTATGTAAGACAAAAATGCTTAATGGAACTACGTGGTCACCCCGACTTCTATAAGGCAATGATGAGAGTTGAAAGAAACGAAATTGATGCGTTGTTAAACGAGAGCGTTGCAGAATGGGAAAAGCGGTTAAACATCAATAAATGTTTGACACGCGAATATTGGATGCACATGCCAATATGTGGCCAACTACTCGCCAACGCATTCAATTGCGTCATTCTATTGTTGAGGAGCTTTAATTACACCATTACTACGGATGCATGAAGTCATGCTATTTTCCAAAGCTTGTCCTCACTCTTTCTATTCACATATCAAAAAGAGTGTTAAGAGATTATTTCATAATATACATTAATCTTAAAATCTAAAGTCATGAGGATAACAAAATCACATACCAACATGAAATATAGCTTCTTCCAAGTCAGACCAAATAGACCCTTTTTCACTTTGGTCTCCTCGACCTCCTTCCTTTTGCTAGAGCCTTTTGAATATATGGATGGGCCTCCGGATCATTATTGATCACATGTGGATGACCAAAATGATAATACCAAACCATGTAATCATCAGAAGCTTCTTTCGTGTTGTTACAAGCCCTTGCCTCTCCTGCTGCGAGTTGGTATCTTTCTTGATGGCGGTTGTTCCAAGCATCAACCGTCGGAGTTGGGATGTAATTGAGTACAATGGTGGGGCCTTTTGTCTCGGATCCTTCCTTGGATAATTTGAAGTTTGCCTTGATAACTCTTTCTTGAATATGACCAATTTGGCGTAGAGTTCGACGAGGATTGGTCATAATGTAACCTGTGAACTGACGAACATCAAATCCATTTTGGATCCTCAAATAAGGGTCAAAGATAACATCTTCAACAGTGAAAACATCTATTTGCTCCCGCACTCGAATGAGCTTCTCCTCTTTGTTCCTTTGTTGTCTACCAGTGAACTTGAACTTCTTTCCCGTAAGGCCATAATCATGTTCTTCCCATTCAGTAGGAGGTCTCAGGCTCGGAAAGTGGTCATAAACCCATGCCTAAAAAAAATTTAATTTAAAAAATTGGCACATTACTAAAAATATAACAAACTATCGTGGATAAAAATGTAACCAAACTTACTATTAAAAGCGCAACATTCCCGGAAATTTCAGTAGCTCCAACCCTCGAGGCCTTTCTTAGGCTGTCAAGTAAATATGCAAGGGTGGCAGTGCCCCACGAATAATCTTTGATCTTGTCCAAATCCTTCAACAATTGTAGGTAATGAACATTCACCCTATTTCCCGAGTTATCGGGCAAGAATACGATCCCAAGAGAATACAACAAATACGCTGTGGCTGTACGCCTAACTCTTGTTTCATCCATCACCTCACCTTCCCTTTCCTTTAAGAGCGTTCCTCCAAACTTTGTCTTCAGATTCTTCAACAAAAGCTTTCTGATGAATAGTTGCTTATGTGGTTCACTTGGGTCATAACCATCAGCCAACCGAAACTCCATCTCGGTTTCGTCTTTCTCCCACCCAAGTGTTTCTTGAACAAGGATGTAAAGTTCAGTCCAAGACATGTTGTTGTCGAATCCTTCTGCCACAGATTGTCCTTCAACTTATAGGTCAAGAATTCGCTTCACATCGTCCGGCAGTATTGTCATCTCTCCAAATGGAAGATAAAACGTACCGGTTTCAAGCCAATATCGTTCCCTGAAGGCAGAGACCACAACACTATCATACTCCGATTGGGAATGAAGAATTCGAGGCCCTAATCCTGTACTAACCACTAGATTAATTGCGAACAAAAGCACATTCTTCACGTAATGGCCAATGTTTAGCCCTTTGACGCTTGAGAAATTTGTTCGCCCTTGCATGATCCTAAAAAAACAAATATACAAAAATAGAAACATATTTTGGTGAACTGAAATAAACAAACAAAATGTATCAAAATAAGTTATAAATTGAATGTTTTAAGAAAAGTAAGAAAAATCATACCCTTGTCTCACAGACTTTGCGCACAGAACCCAGTATAACCAAATAAGATTGAAGACTTATCTGGGGCCTCGCCCCAAGGTCTTCTATTCTTCTTCTGTGGCAACAACAACTCTTTGCCTTTAGGAATATGCATCCCTTTCGGTGCGGGTTCCTTTCGCAGCTTCTTTTCTTTAACTGGCTTAACTAGAGTTGTAGCTACAATAATTTATTTCCTCTTGTTTTGTTCTCCCTCTTCATAATTTGCTTCCTCATCCCCCTCTTCATCATTTTCTTCCTCTTCCTCCTCTTCTTCATCATTTGCTTCCTCTTCCTCCTCTTCTTCATCATTTGCTTCCTCTTCCTCCTCTTCTTCATCATCGAATTCTTTAGATTCTTCTTCATCTTCATCATCATTAGTTTGTTCCTCTACAATTTCATTTTCGTTGCCTTCACGGTTAGTTTCGATTCCGACCTCTTCTTGATCATTATGTTCCACTCCTTCTAAATCAACTCCAGATTCAGCCACATGTGGTTCTCTCAACTTAATTTCAAATTTATTCTTCATCTTCTCATTCTTGTGGATACCTCTATTATCTACCCCTAAATGCTTGTCACCGCGAGGGGTGGGCGTATGATCAATAGGGGTTAAGTTATTTCATCTCTTATTCTTCACCCTATCAGGATTCTTGCACAAGCATTACAATTGATTGATTTACTAAGGGTAGAACAAACAATATAGAAAACAAAAAACAAAAAAATTGGTGAGCATGCATATTTACGGTTTGACATGTGACAACATATAACAACCGTAACTAATTACAGTTGCTAATTAATGAATCGAGATCAACCGTAACTAACCTACGGTTGGTATTTCAAGTTATTTTTTGAACCGTAGGTTATTTTTGGATAAATTGCTAAGACACAGGATGTTCTACGGTTGATAATGTTGTTGGAGTTACAAACCGTATGTCAATTACGATTGATAAATGTGATGCAAATACAAACCGTAAAAAAATATTGAAACATCCAGGAAGAATACGGTTCATAATTCAACTATCGACACCAACCATAGGTCTATCTACGGTTGCAAATATAATTCGTAACTGAACATTTTTTCTGAAAACTAAGAACTTACGGTTGGTATTTGAGTTAAATGAACCGTAACATCAACCCAATCTACAGTTACGGTTCGTATTTGAGTTATTACTAACCGTAACTCACATGCAACACAGAATTTCAAATTCAATTTTGATCCAAAACCCTAATTTTTGATACAAATCTAACCTAAATCGAACAAAATTAACTAAACCCTAACTGGGTTTCTCGAAACATACCTCAAATAAGTCATTCCAGTTGATTTTGACGGTTGAAGAGTTTCAAATTGATGTTCTTGACCTATTGGAGGATGTGGTTGATTAGAACGACTACAATCTTCGTCAACCTTCTTCTTCGGCATCTCTAATATAGTTTTCAATCAACGATTATCAATTTTTTAAATCGCCGATTAATCGAGGACGATGAAAATTTCAGTTTTAATGGAGGTTACGATTGATGGGAGGAGGAGAAGAGAAGATGAAGATGAAAAAAAAAAATTGTTTTGATTTTTTCTGATTCATTAGGTTTAAAAATAAGGGAGGATAACTCAGACTTTTCAACCAAAAAAGAAAGGGTAAATTAGTCTATTTAAGGTGAAAAGGGTAATCTAGTCAATTTACATCCCTATAGGACATCCCCTAACCAACTAGAGGGACATTATTATCACACTTCCGCCCCTCTAATAAAATCTGCCGCCCCTATAACAGGATTGATATAGATAAGATAACTAGCCAAAGATTTTTATGGCTTCATACTCCTTGTTAAGGCACCTTTTACAAACATTTTACAATTACATCAAATGGATGTCAAAAAGCTAAATGGTGATTTAGAAGAAAACAAAGTTGCTTTGTCATATGGTTTTGTTGTGAATCAATTAATGAAAATTTAATCAAAAATATCATTGTCAATTGCCCAGCTAAAGGGAATTGAAAGATGGAAATATTAGATGAAAAGCATAAGTTAGTGGCGGGAATTAGGTATTTAATCAAAAGAATGCAATTTATTATTATTGTTTCTAAAGTAAAAAAATGAAGGAAGACAACTTTAATTAGAGAGTGTCATCATTTTTTCCTTTTACAAACATTTTACAATTACTAAACTCAATTAATGGAAATTTAATCAAAAATATCATTGCCAATTAAATTGAAAGAAACACCTATATATACGTCTAATTTAGTAATTTAATGTAATTCCATATATCTATCTATATATGATCATCACACTGCGGACCTTGCACAATCGAAGCAGCAGCTTACTAGCCCCCGGTCTGCGGACGTGTGACTAATTCTTGCTGTTCTGCTTGAATTCTTGGAACTCATCGAGAAACTCTGTACATAATAGTCGAATTGAATAATTCATTCATTCATTTTTGTTAAATTTCTTAGAAATTCTCTTTGTGGAAATCAAATTTGGTGCTTGTTTTGCGAGAGAAATCTGATGCTAGCTGACGTAAATCTTTTGTCAGTGCTGGTGCTCCACAATAGAATACTCCTGTTCAATAAAATAATGAGCAAAATCAATAATGGAATTACATGTATTTATTGGATATACTATTATTCATGTAATTGCCCGTTTCTAACTTAGAAAATTATTAATCATGCTCCAAAATAATGAACAATCCAGGTTATTATTGTTTATATGCAATTGGTCCATTAAGCTATACTCAAAAAAATGAAGGTAACAAGTGAAAAATGAACTTACCAACTCGTGAATCTTTGTGATTGAGTGCGATCCTCTTGTAAACGTTTCGCCAGTTAGGCTTTGCAAAATGAGACTTAACACGCGTACCCGAAACGACATCGACACCATTCTTCGCGTGGTTAAGGTCCTGTAACATAGCAATCAAGGCAGACCTAGCATCACCTTCCTCATACACGCTGGTACAGTAATTGTGAAGTTCAATAACTTGTTGAGTATCCATCTCGGCCACTTCATTCATGACACCTTTGAACCAGTCGAAAGAACCTTGTTCCCTTGTGACCCAGTAGAAATAAGCTCTCTTGGTCTTAAATCCTTTCTTAATGTTGCTAGAGCTACCATTACTATGATCGTTCTTGGGTGTTTCCATGCCCAATGAATTATAAGATGCTTCTAGATCTTCTTCTTCTTGGATGGCTTTCATGTTGTTCACAATGTCTTTTACAATGCTGATCATTGGTGTGGCTCCAATCCCTAACCCAACCAACAGTACTACCTCGTATTTCTTGTAGTCTTGTGCTGGTGCACCGTATGGTCCGTCTATCAGCACCCTTGGGAACCTGCACGTAACCACCGTTTGTTTAAATATCCAAGTCAAGTGTGCATCATGAATTGCATGTGTGTTGTGTTGTCTTTGTTGAGTACAAAACCAGTTATGTAATCTCGTGAATGTGCTTAAGCTTACAAAACGCTATCAACCACACAGTATATATCTGTCACATTCGGAAATTGGCTTATTCTATCTGTCTATCGCATAAGAAAGCCAAAAGAATCAATGAAGTTGTACTTGGCCATCCATTGTCGACATTGTTATTTTTGTGAGGCTATCTATAATTATTGAATATAGAAGATAAAAGATGTATGCTTACGGTGGATTGTTTCCTCCATCTCCATGGAAATCTGCCCTCAGTAGTCCACTTTTATCGCCGGTTGGAGGCTGACAGACCTGTGTACAGTATATATTATATGTATTATTATCAAGCATAATTAACACCATGTTCATGGATCTCATCCGATCCGTGATTGACTCAACCCAATAAATCAATCTCCTAATTATATAATAAAATTTCAACGGTCTTTTATTATTAAAACACTGTACCTCAGAGAAAACAGTTTTGAGCTGTCTTGTCCAGTCTCCGAGAGTTCGAATGTGGACACTCAGGTAATTCTCTCCTGGAGCTGAAGTTATGGAGAATGGATGCCTGTTTCAATAATCAAACATTTTTAGGTACAATAATTGGGAATACGTCAACGCATTTTTGTTTCTAATGTAGCAGTAATTCCGAATATTTACCATTCAAAGGGAGAGACAGCAGAGCAATTGACAAACATGTATTGCCCGCTCTTGTATCTGAATCCTTGTGGTTTGGACATATGCAGTGACAACACATTTCCGGGATACACAGCAACCTTGAGTATTTTAACTGGCTTGATACTTGATCTTAGAGCTCTAGTTAATCTTTCGCAAGCGTATAGGGCTACTGGTACTGCCAAATACATCCATGTCTGCACAACCACATCATAATGCACGTCAGCTAATTACGTTCTAATTGAGTTTTGCAATGTCAAATACACTAAGGTAGAAAAACTAACCGTTTTCTTGTACCATTCTTTGGTAAGATAGAGCTTGATTCCATGGACAATGAGAAGAGTGTAGACGATAATGAACAAGTGGTGAGTGTACCAGAACATATTGAATCCTGTTAATCCGGTGAAAGGCCATGGTAATTTGATTCTGTTGCGTCGGAACCATGGAGAGGCGAACGTGAAAGCTATTATCATCAAAACCACCATTATGATTCCCGTTACACCTTCAATTCCCTTAACGAAAAACCAGTAACTTTCAGGCTGTTCTTTTCCAAAGAATGGCTCCATAGGCTCATACGCTTCTTCTGAAGCGCGTAGGAGACGAGGGAAATCACAAGCCAAATGAGCTATCACATGTAACGCAGTTCCAATCGCAATTCCAACCGCAATTACCTTATGGAAATTGAGATTATCATCAAAAGGAACGACAACACCTAACTTGGTCTTGTTTCTGAGCCAAGTGATAGTGTTGCGACAGACCGGTAGTAAGATCAACGCCATGTTGAACTTAAGCGTCTCGGCAGCACCCTTAGCAGTGCAAACACAGTACCCCATAACTTCATAGGCTGCTTTATTACGATACTGAATGAACTTGTAAGCAAAAAGACCGAGCATGATTCCAAGCCAGAGAGCGAATACCCAAATCCTTTGCCAGTTATCTAAGAAGAAGTACTTAGTGGTGTTATACGATCGTTTAACCGGATTCGTCTCTCTAGTTGCTATAAGTTTTTGACTCAACATTTGGCTTAGAATTCGACTCTCTCCTCCTCTAACTGTCTGTGGAGCTTGTAACAATAGCATCTCCAAGTCCTCAATCTGTTCATTACACATACAAAATCTTCATTTAGCTACAGAATAGTAACTAGTACAACTTATTCATTGTTAAAGCTTAATTAATGTAATTACCATGATGTAACCCAAATTGTCTAAATCAAGCTCTTCCATGATCAAGGCAGCATATTCTTCGGCTTGTTTTTGAATGTTCGTTAGCTTGTTCGCCGAAGCACTTAGACTAATAATCTGCAGTTCAACATATTTTTTTTTTAATTCCTTTTGATTAATCAGAATTCTGGCACTGAAAATTTCAGTTGGTTTACTAAGAAACTTACCTCTTTGACTTCTTCCTCAGTGATTCTTCCATCAGCATCTTTGTCAACCCTGCATTTTCAGTCTTGCCTTGATTAGTAAAATTCAACAAAGACTTAAAACGGATTATATTAATGGAGATTTAATCACTGAATTTACATGTCAAAGAACGTTTGAAGCCTAGAATCGAAGCTTTGATCCGATATTTGCTCCCAGAATTCTTTCAATTCATGCTTGTTAAGTGTGTCTGTTTTGATATGCCTCCTCCTAGCAAGTGCATCAAAAAGCTCAAGTGCAAATTCTTTTGACTCCTTGTTCATCCCTGTACAGAAGAATTCCACACAAAGTTAGAATCCCCATGTTTGATTCAGTCACCGCCGTGACTGTGTAGTACTAAATCGGAATTCATGTTACCTATGCATTCGGTGAACTGAGAACGGTGTAATAAACCATTAGTTGAAGCAGTTAAAGTATCAAATCTTTTCTCAACGGCAGCCCATCCGGCACCACCGTCGGTTTTACTAATGAATTTGAGTCCTTTCAAAGCGTATGCAGCTGCGGATTTAGTCCTATCTAAACGGCGTACAGGCGTAGACCGTTTGTTGATGGAAGCAAGACGTTTAAGTTCCTGAGAAACTTGTTTGATTCTGGAAGAAGCATTTCTCATAATTGATGAACCAAATGATGATTTCTTCTCTAAAGTTCTCGCTAATAATGTCACTTCAGGATCTTCATGGTCTGCAACACCTCCTGCGGTTTTAACACTATGAACAGCAACTGAATCTTCGCGAACGTCTAGAGTGATCTCAACATAAGCTTCATCGTCGTCTTCGTTATTCATAGCAGAAGGTCTTTTGCCAGTGCTGCTAGCTTGTCCAGTACCATTAATGGAATTCATCATGGTTTCTCCTGGTATATTAAACCTTGCACTTTTTCTTGCTCTCTTGTTTAGAACAAGTGGTCCGCTAAATGGACCACTATATGAAGCTCTTTCGCTCCCAACACTTTCTGTATCAGAATGATGATCTTCTGTTCCCATATTCTGCATCTCTTTGATCATAAACCAATTCTTTTTTCTTCAATCTTTGGATATTTGCGTCCCCCCTCTGGTTACCGTATGTAGTAATCAAAAGACTGATTTTGTTTTGGGGGAAAATAGAATGAGATTTTTGTCTGTCTGTTTGTTTTTCTGATGCTTTTGCTTGGAATTGATTTTTTCTTGAGAATGAGAAGAAGGATAATGCGAGTATTTAAATGGTTTGAAAAGATTAATTTATTGACAAACGAAATTGATTAGTCAATAAAGCCAAATCGCACTAACGAAAATCACTGTAGGAATTGTTCAAATCAAAAAGGATTACTTACTGGTAGTGCTATTGACGGTCATTTTCATTTAACTAATATTTTTTTGGCCTTTTACCACCGAAGTATATGGCTCAATAATATCCTCAAATCATATTGAAAGTTACGGACGAGGGATGAACAGGCCGCGGGTGTGAAAAGAGCTCTCTTGGCGGGCCGTTTGCTCCCGCCATGCGTTTTGCCCTCTCTATCAATATGCACATGAACGTTCACTGTCCTGTTACGCAGTCATGTGGCTAGACAGCACGACTCATGAATGAATGATTTTTTTTTTTTTTTTTTTTTGAAGAATTGATTGAACTAAATGGTTTATTTGTTAAGTCACTTTAGAGGATTTTTTAGGCTTCAAATCTGGGAGGGTAGGACTTAGGAGCTTAAGGGCCTAACATGTATAAGGAAAATAAGCAAAAAAAAAAGATTAAAAAAAAAAAAAATTGGAGGTGAAAGAAGAAAAGTAATGGTGGAACAGTTTGTATATGGTACAGATGTATCCTACGACGTCCGTCCAACCCACAGCCACTCTGTTAGTCAAAAAATTCAACAGAGACATAGTTCCAAGTCCTAGAATGGGAACTGATGGAAGTTTCTTCAACCCGTCAAACTTTGATCAATACTTGCAGTAACTAATCTGTGGGACGCAAAAATCCGCAGGCGAAATTTGTTAGTGTCTTCTAACCTGCTGCATCTGTAAAAGTGGGAGTTGACAAATTAGAGTTGGAACTTGGAAGTTTGCAATACTGTAGTTATGCCATCATGACATGAGCAAAGCAAGGCGACGATATTGAAATATTGAGTCAGAAAGTTTTTGATTCCTCCCATTTTATTTTATTTTTGTGCAACTTCGCAAATGTACGCTTAAAGTGCAGTATATTCGGCACTGCTGCTGTAACTTGGCCATCTATTGTCACCTTAATCCGCGAGGAAGGTAAAGGAGTAATACCGGCCTATTGCCTCGTCTAGATGAATAATAATCCAAGTAAGGACTAATTTGTTTGAATGGATCACAGGCTCTGTGGTTTTCTCCGCGGATACTCAGTGTCTTTTCAATTCATGCGGTAGGTGAAGACACATTGCATTAGGAATTATGTTACGTACACTCTTATCCAACTTTTAATTAAAAAGTTAATTAGATGTGGACCCTAACCACCAAAAATACAATAAGGTAAACTTGTTTGACTACCCTATTCTCACATGTGGACAATACTGTTTTCTTTACACGGTGGTTATTCAAGTCAATCAGGCAAGGAATACATAAAAGCATGCGCGCCGTTGACCATTCATTTCTTTTTCATTCAAGAATATATTTTGATAAAAAGGAAAAAATGGCATGGATGGTTCCTCACATTTTCTAGGTTTATTTTAGGCTCATCTTGCAAAAAACAATAGCGACAGTAAGGTCACTGTTAGGCCATATGTGTAATATTTGTGATTCAAGGCACGTATATGTTGCAAACAAGTGGAAAATGAGGGATAAAAAGGAAAAATGGCATGGATGGTTCCTCACATTTTCTAGGTTTATTTTAGGCTCATCTTGCAAAAAACAATAGCGACGGTAAGGACACTGTTAGGCCATATGTGTAATATTTGTGATTCAAGGCACGTATATGTTGCAAACAAGTGGGAAATGAGGATGTTTCACCACTTTTTATTATATTTTACCGCTAATAATGTAATATAGAACCCTAACCTATAATTTATTTATTTTTCACATAGTCACGATAGAGCAGTTTGAATTTCATCCGTTGGATTGTAAAACGAAGAGAGGAAAATATGGGCAGCAATCAATGCCTATTTGGTCCTTTCACAAACCCCTAACCTATAATTTGGGTTTATTCGTTTATTTTTCTCTACTAATTTCTCTCTCATTCTTACCTTAATATTTAAAAGTTTAAAAATTAAAATCGATATTAGCCGATAGCTTTGGTTTAGTATAATACACACTTGTCAAGGGCTCACATAGTCACGTATAGAGTTTACAGTTTGAATTTCATCCGGTGGTCTTAACTGTAAAACGAGTATATATGGGGTGCGTGTGAGCATTCTACAACCCATAGTTAAAATTTTCCTTTAGAGTATTACGCGTCTATGCTTTCTTACTACTAGTGTTGAAAAGTAGATAATTTCCCATTAATATACTAATTCCAAAAGCTACCAACCGAAGCTGCTGATATTGGTGGCAATTGAATTACTAGAACCATGATGGATTCTAAGAATCCGTGATTGGTAAGACTTTCGCGTTGGTGAAATTAAATGGCGGAAGAAAAAATAGACAGATGTTTCGATGATTCAAAGCATTAGAAAAGAGAGATCCGTTTTGTAGGCTGTTTGGGTGTTACATGCGATGTGAATCCGCGTCTTTGGACTGATGACTTTGTTGTTGGACGGATGGATGAATATACGCAACAAATGGAAATATGCTTAGGTAGTTATCATGATTTATGACACATCTAAATTCCTTGTTTCTATTTCAAGTTTTGGTTTCATTCACATTCATAAAGCAAAGCAGTACATTGATTGAAGTAGTAATATCTATCTAGTTATCTTTTGAAAGTGATGGAGGACAACTTAGGATGACTCAAAAGTACCTAATATCTCAAGTAAATTATCTTAATTTGCTTCTTGTTGTCTCATTTTTTTTTCTATATGGGACGATCCATGCACCATTTCCACGACAAAAGCATAGAAACCGTGTACATTATTGTATTTATCTGGCACATATATATGAATTATGATAATTGAAACTGTTAAGGGAAAGGAGACAATAAAACGGTGGAGGTGCATAATTATTGTCTCCTTTTTTTTTGATGAAATTTCAAATTAACTATATATGTCAGCCAGGGTTCCATCTCTACGATAATAAGCACAATGATTCGGATAATGTATGGACTCACTGTATGATATAGTGTAATGGCATCAAAAGTATTCTTGTTTAGAGCTTCTTCTCATCTCTTTCCAAATATTGTTTTGGAAAGTTTGGTGTTCGCAAGGCAAGACTCTAGACTCGGTAGCATTTTAAGCCATCAAGACTTTTCCATAAAGCCCAACATGGATGGCTGCTGCTACCGCCTTCCTGCTAGTGAACTAAACAAGTTATTCTAGAAGAAGCCATTAACTTTTGTGAAGGTTTTTATCTTCTTGTTCAGAAGCTGCCAAAGAGGGCAGTGCCACCAACTATGTACCCTGGGTGGTTTGTTGGGGGTTCATGTCATCACGTGATGTAATTATGCGGGTAGTTGAATTTTTTGTGTGTTAGTTAAAAGATGGAGGGTATAATCCACTTTTTTTGTCCAACTATCTAGCTACTAGCAATCTAGCATGGTTCATCATAAACAACGTTTGATTTGGTAGAAGATTGATGGCGGAAGCCCAATACAGAATTCCATACAATTCTTAGACTACAATTTACATCGATGAAGACAACATGGAAACTTCCGGCTTATCAGTGTTGTCTTCATTTTGGCCTTTGTTGCTACTTGAAAGTTCAAATTACTCGGTCAATAAAATCAAAATAAAAAAGCAAAAACTGTACATGGGCTAGGCCAGACTAGAAGCTAGCCATGAGGCCACCCACTAATCTAGCATATTGGAAACGATAATATACCTCGCCAGGGCATTCTACACATAGAATAAAACCTGGCCTCCCTTCATAAAACTCAAAAATATCTTCGGCCAGCAAACAAACTTGTTTGGCCAAAGCATCAGCTGAAAAATTAGCTTCTCAAACTACAAAATCTATATGTTTGGGGGGAGGGAGCCGCCGTTCACAGGAAAGATCAGATGACGCTCATCTTGTCTTATCTACTTTACTAGCACATTATGATTCTTCAGTTTTGTTTCCTTTTTCCTTTTTTTTTTTTTTTTGGAAGCATGAAGTTTTTTTTTTTTTTTCTAATAAACAGACATTTTATTAACAACTACGGGAAGTTATATACAGATAAGTCACAACCATTTACGAGAGCTTCCATAATAGAGTATTTTAGGCTGTTAAGGAGGGTGTTAGTAGTACAAAAAATACCCTTTTTACATCTTTCCCATTTAGCAAGTTTATCAACTTCATTAAGCAAACTTTTATTTACATAACTAGTCCTACCATTTACCGACCGCAGAAGAAACTTCACTTCTTGTAATATGTTCATTGTTCTCCTCCCACAACTTGAAGGCTTATTGTTCAAAAAAATCACCACATTCTGACTATCACTGTGCACCTGTATGTTGTGCAGATTTAGCTCCTTCGCCCATTGCAAAGCTCCTTTTACTGCGAGAGCTTCTCCACATTCTGCACTGGTTGTGAATCCTGCAAAAACTTTTATGTCAGAGATACATTCATTTAACCACAGGATTAATCCAACTCCAAACTCCCCAGAATTCGAATCAAACGAGACATCATCATGAATATAAGTATGAGTGTTTCTCTTAATTCTAGAGACTTTATTTTTGTTTCCTGAAAAACCAGATTTATTATTAACACTTGTCTTCTCAGAACCCTTCTCTTTCAAATTTAAACTCCATTCATTTAAAGCAACTCTAACCATATTCATACAATCCAAAGGGTTTGGCTTTACCCCCTGAAAAACCACCAGATTCCTATATTTCCACAACTGCCAACATATTATAGCAAAAACTTCTTTCCAGTCAAGGGAATGTGAGAACCACGATTTTACCCATTCAAATAAGTTGTTATTAAAAGCCGACAATTGTATTCCTAAACCAAACCAAACTGCTCTTGTGAAACAACATTCAACAAATATATGTTTTGTTGTTTCTCGAATATCATTAGAACATAACATACAATATGGCTCTGAGTGTCCCACCTTATCATGCAGTTTAGATTTAAGAATGAGAACCTCAACTGTCATTTTCCAAACAAAAAGAATTGTTCTAGGCAACAAATTCATATGCCAAATCTTCAACCAAGTTTTATCATTAGTGGAGGGATTTTCTTGAGACACTATTTTATAAGCAGATTTAGTTGAAAATTGGCCATTCTTATTTCCTAACCACATCAGCATATCTCTAGAATTCTCACACAGATAAATGGATTTAATCCTATTAGCTATATCAGGTTGAAAAATCAGTTAAGTTGTTATTCCAAGTACCCTCAGTTCCAATCAGATCAGAAACATATTTTACATCCTCATGATGCCAATTTGTCAAAGGACCTGCACCAGGAATCCAGTTATCCAAAGCAACTTGTATGTTTCTCCCATCTCCCACCTTCCATATGATGTTTTCTTTTATTACTTGCAGTCCTATTTTAATACTATGCCAAACCCAAGAAATATTATAGTCTCTACTCCTATGAAAAGGGTGAGTTCTTGGGAAATACTTTCCTCTAAGAATTTTGACCCATAGATCATCTGAATTCTTCAACATTCTCCAAGCTAATTTGACCAAAAGAGAAACATTCACCTTATGAGGATCTCTAATCCCAATACCTCCTGTCGCCTTTGAAATTCTAATATTATCCCATGCTTTGGGGTAAAAAGCCTTTTTAGGATTATCTTTATCCCACCAAAAGTCCCCCTGCAACTTATCAAATTCATCAAGTACGGATTTAGGAAATTCGAAACATTGCATCTGATAAGTTGGATAGGCAGACAAAGTAGAGTTTATAAGCACAGTCCTACCCGCTTGAGACAATAATTTTGCTTTCCATCCATTTAGAGATTTATAAGCTCTATCCAATAGTGGCTCAAAATTTAAGGCTTTCTTTCTACCAAAAAACAGAGGTGCTCCTAGATACTTTTCATCTTTAGATATTCTTTGGACTCTCAACATTCTAGCCAAAATTTTTTTCATGTTTTCCATGGACTTTTTTACTAAAGAACACACCAGATTTATGAAAATTTATAGAGTGACCAGAAGAAACAGTAAAGATATCTAATATGTTTATAAGGCTTCTGACCTCAGCAACGTCTGCTTTACAAAAAATAAAGCAGTCATCGGCAAATAGAAGATGAGAAACTGTTGGACAGTTTCTATTAATCCTAATCCCAGTGAACTTTTTCTGAGCCTCAGCATTTTATAAACAACCTTGAAAGACCTTCCAAAGAATTTATAAACAAATACGGAGATAACAGATCTCCTTGACGGAGACCCCTAGAAGGAGAAAATTGAATACCAGGCACACAATTCATAAGGACTGTAGATTTAACAGTTGAAATGCACTCATATATGAGCTCACGCCACTTTTGAGAGAAACCAAATTTTTTGAACATGAAAATCACAAAATCCCACTCCATCTTATCGAAAGCTTTGGATAAATCTAACTTCAAAGCTAAATACCCTTTTTTGGTTTTACTAGTTCTAATAGTATGGAGCATTTCATGTGCTATAACAATATTATCAACTATTTGCCTCTTTGGAATAAATGCTGACTGATTTGGAGATATAATTTTGTTTAACACCTTTGTAAGTCGAAAAGCCAATATTTTAGAGATCAACTTATATAGAGCATTACTCAGACTTAAAGGTCTGAAATCCACTAGTGTTATTGGATTCTCAATCGATGAACGCCGTGAAGTCTAATGCTCAACTACACTTTCTATCTTAATCCGAGACTTAGCTATAAGTAGACTAGAAATCAAGACTTATATTTTTGGCAACTAAACTTGACAACAAGCTTGAGATAGCAACGCTTGCTAGTTCGACCGAGCAGTGCTCTAACAAGTTAGAGAAGTAGTAGAATGAGTAACTACTCTAGCTCTAATAGGTTGATCTTCTAAATTAATGTCTTCTATTTGATTAGCTATATTGTTGATATGATAAGACATGGAATTATTAGGATGAAGATGAAAGGTAAAATAACTTAAGGATAATGTAAAATTTGAGAGCAATAACATATATATGGAAAGATGATGGCAAATGAGTGTTAATGATATGATAAATCTTTGTTTAATAACAATTGCGTTGTATTAAAATTAGAGAAAGTGCGCAATACCAATTTGTTAGAGCACTGATCGGTGGAGCTCGCAAGTTCCGCTAGCTTGTTAGTTATGTTAGTAGCAATAGTTTTAGAGGTAGGTAGTTGAGTATCAGACATCACTGAATAACCCTTGAAGATTGAAGGTTGAATATTGATGAGTGCCAAATAGTGCATATTTATTCACCTTTTTATTGGCATTTTACTCATCTTTTGCGCTTAGAAATCAGATATTATCCCAGATTCTGTGTTTTCTTTGTTTTCAAGAATAAATATTTGTATTAATTAATTTTGTGTTTTTAGGCAATAAATAAAGCTCGGAGAAATTGAGGAGCCAAAAGAGCGAAGACTCAGAGGCAAGTGTCTATGGAGCAGAAAGCCGAAGCCCGCGCGCACAACAGTTGCAACCCAACAAGTAGCAACTCATCTACAAGACATGGGCTAGAGCTACCCACGACCCGGATCCGAACCCGCTCATCCCGAGCCGTTGAGATCTCGCCAAGATGCATCATACGGTCGCTCCTTCGCTCACATCTATTTCTCGATGCTCTGCTCAACACCAGATCACTCCGAGTCCTCCTCAGCCGTTCAGATCGTACCAGCTTCATCCTACGCTCGCTCGGCCCGTCTCATCATCACTCGATGTATCTGTCTCACAGCGAAACTCCCCATACCCTATACCCTAATCGACCTAACCTCATTTCATTTCCATCTTCTCTTTCTTCCTCTCCCGCCACGCTCACAGAACAGAGCTCTGCTCATCCACCTTCTTCACCCATACCACCACCAGAGCCACCTTCGCCACCAACTCCATCCTCTCCTCGACACTGACCCAACAACCCAAAGCAGCCGTCTACTCCTCCTCCTTAGGTCTAGATATCTCTTTCTTAGTTTCTACCAACCCTAGAAACTAAATCGAGATAACTAGAGCTAGGGTCTCCAATCAATCAACCGATGGAGTTCGAGCACGAATTGACAGGGGAGAGCAACGATTCAGAGTATGGGTGCGAGTGTTGTTTTTGATTTGTTTTATCTTTAATTTCTGTTTTTGAATATTAGGGTTTATATTTCTTGCATGTATAAATAGCAGAACTGTGGGTGTGTAGAAGCATGCCTGGGTTAGCCAGTGCGTCAATTTAGGCTTAATTTGTAGTTTAATTGTGTTTTTTTTAGTGTGCTAGGGTTTCACTGAAACCCTAATTCAATGAGTGTTTAAACTCTGTTGGGTTGTCTTGAGTGCTTAAATTTTATCGATAATCTTCAATTTTAGCTTTCCATTGTTCTTCTCTCACAAAGGCATGCCAAGTATGCATTGTAGTTAGGCAAAAATTACATTGGTTATGCTTCAGCTCAAGCCTTAGAGTTAAAATGCTAATTCTTTTGACTAGTTGTGCTTAATTAGACAACTAGTGCTCTAGGTTAGTGCCTTAGCTGATAATTGAGTTATCATTAGGTGAAACTCCTTAGCTAAGTGATGAAATTGACACCTTATCCTTAGCTGCCATAGGAACAAGAAGCTCAATTTAGTTCAACACATAATAGGAATTTAGAGGTGGAATTGATAACCCAAGCACCCCTTTGTCACTGTTTATCATACCTTAGTTTAGAGTCACTCATCAACACTTCAGCCGTATCGGCAAAACAAAAATTGTGTTACTTACCTCTTAGAAATTCAGTTTAGGAAGCCTTTAGATCAATCGAGCACCACAAGTCTCTGTGGTTCGACCCGTACTTGCCGCGTCTCCGATAGACGCCGTGCACTTGCGGTTATCACCGTAGGCCATAATATAAACATCTTCGAAGGCCTACCAAATATCAAAAGAAGACATTTGGAGAACTTCGTCACCAATAGGTATGTGAAGACTGGACCATTCTACTTACTCACATGAACTACCATTCTATCTATACGAGACTATGTTGTATGGCTTCTAGTAGATTTAATGTTGCTAAGAAGAAATTTCGAGTCAAGCTTGTCTTGTTAAACATCTCGAAATATGATTCAAGCAATGGATGTTCATAGGTCCTTACACTACAAGAAATAGTTCATAGGTTGTCATAATTGTATGTATGTTAGGATGATACTTCTCTGCATGTTAGTATGATATTTCTTTTTAAGTGTCCAGGATTCCTTTTGTTTCATTTTCTTGACGAAAAATAAAATGTCTTTAAGATGGCTATAAATAGATATAGGATTTGATTTTCAAGATGATTTTCTTGTGAATTTGAACCATGGTACTGTGTGGTGTAGAATTCTAGTTCTTAATCTTTATATGTTTTTTTGACAGTAAGTGAAATCATAGAGATGCTTTTATCCAATTTGTTATGATTAATCAATTGACCCATTCAAGGTTCCATTAGACATGATGATTCTCCACGTTTGTTGATGTTCTTTTTGCTTGGCGGTCTTTATTTTGGTTTGTTTAGCAGGTACGCGGGGCCCATGAACGGACATCTGGGATTGGTTACCTAGGCTGTCTGAGAGTTGATTTAACAAGGACTAGGCCAAGTTTGAAGTTGTAGGTTTCTTTACTTTCGATTGTGTAATTTTGTTTTTTTTCCCCTTATGGTTAAGTGGGATTCTCAATGCCTTGTGACAATTAATTTTCTTTAATGAAATTTAAATTCTTCATTGGACTCAATTTTTGTTATGGCTTTAAAAAAATTGTTATTGTGCATAATTTAAAACATAATATTATAATGTATTGGAGCATAGCTCGGTTGAACCCACCAAGCGTTGGTCTGTCAAGTTTGGTTGTTATATTTTAGTGAATCAAAACTCAATTAAAGAGTCGCTTGATTATATACTAGAGACAACTTCGTATAGGTTAGGCTAGAAAGATTAGGATTATAAGACATACAAGTATTACTCGAACACTTGAAGAATGTGAAGAAGTAACAAGCTACAACGACGACATCATCCTTCCTCTTGAGGTTAGTAATATTTTGACTTGAAGTGTTTCATTTCCAATGTATCTATCAAGTCATGCTATATTGAAAACATAACTACGAAGCTGTGAATGATTATACTCTAGTAGTGAGACATGGTGTTAATGAATTAGAATACGAAGTATAACGCTTATCTTTTGAACTTCGTATATAAGACATCGACATAATCGTATGAATGCTATTTTGATTATGTGTATGGGTAAAGATGAAGATTTCATTCTAGGAAACAAAGTTTACATTTGTTTAAAGGAAGTACTTTCATGAACTTGTTTTATGAATCGAAAGGAAAATCGCTAGGCTTATTGGTATTGTTATTCATTGCATATCTTTGGATTACCAATATGTGTGAGTTAGTAGAACTGATCATAACTTGTTATGTATCTTGGTAAAACTAGTCACAATGCCTGACTTATGTATTGGTATGACTTTTATTAGTGTAACCGATCCTAAGTAATCACCTAAGATGGTATGATCGATATTTGTAATTGGTGTAACCGATCCTAGTAATTGGTATGACCAATCACAAAAGAGTTGTGTAATCGATCCTTGTAATTGGCTTAACCGGTCCTGGTAATTGGTGTAACTGATCCTAGTGACTTATGTAACCGATCACAAGTAATACCATGATAATATGGTACCCGGTCCTGGTAATTGACGTAACCGATCCTGGTAACTGATGTAACCGGTCCCAGTAACCATATTAAGGTAGAACCGTAAACCCATGATTAGTGTATTGATATTTGATCAATCACATAGTTGTTCTTGGAATACAGATGAATCAATTCTAAACTTTTTTAGAAGTGTGGTATAATCGATTCCAAGATTGTAAATATGAAAAAGGATTTACAAAGAAGAAAAGATGTCGACATACTTTGAACATGTTAAGTAACTCTTATATTTTATTGTTCAAAGATATTCCTTAATAACTCAAGGAGATCCCGGATCGAAATAAATTAAGAATCTTTTAATTAAGGTTATTAATTTTATATGCTTTTAATTACCAGCAATTAAATGCATATCTCTAGAAAATAAAAATTGGTAATGTGCATTTACTAATTGGAGATTTTCTAGTGAGATTTCGGAAATATTGGACAAAACATTTCCGAGAATTTTGAAAACTGATTTGGGCATTTATTGCATATCTTAAGAATAATTCGGTTTTGGAAATTCCTTGGTGTCCAAACATCCTTGGTCTATAAATACCCAAGTTTGCATTTCGAGCAAACTATCCTAAGAGCCAGGCAAACTTCATCTTTTTGTTGTTTCTGGTGGAGCCGTCTATTCGGAGAGGAAAGTACCCTAATTAGGCGAAATCTCTTACGACCACTTGTTTAAAGACTTCTGTGGGATCAAGAAGCATCCACGAGTACCGTTGGTGGGAAACTGGATAATTGCAGTTTATTTTAGTTTTCGATTGATTTGATTGACTAACGGTTGTTGAACTTTGATTGCACCTAGTTTGTTTATTCTTGAGAATCTTCTCTTCTGATATAAGATTCACTCAAACTAGATCGAAGTTTCGACAGGATCTTTAGAATTGTTTGTAGATCTAAAGACGCCTTGTGATAATCCATTGTTAACAGACTCCTTCTGTGCGTGATTGATCACAAGAGATTCAAGTGGTGTTGTGCAGGTGTTTATTGAAGATTAAAGAAGATTTGAAGACAAAAAAGATTTCTGATTTGGTTTTTATTTCTTTGGGTGTGCACAAACCTTGATCGTCTGGGATCCAACTAAGATCGGATTTATTCGATCGATTAGTTGTGTAAGATCGGCATCACCTTATAGTTTCTTGTTTGATTCTATATTGATTGATTGCAAATCTAAACTCTGCTACTTCGGTGGTTGTTGGATAAATTGATCTGACTAGGCAAAGGAGTTTATTTGTTAAACAGAAGAGCCTTTGCTTATGACTTGAGATATCTTCATCTGAAAGAATCAAGAGAGTTGTTACCAAACATATTTGTTGCTCCTTTACTGTTTGGAATATGATCTAAAGGAATTGTTCCAGTGCGTGCACTTATTGAATGTCGGAAGCGCATGGATACTGAAGAAACTAGGTGAACTATAGATTTAGTTGCTTGGTCTCAACTATACGAAGTTTGTTAGATTTTGTATTACGGCTCAATTCGGAGAGTATTCAATTATGGACTAGGTTCCAGGGTTTTTTTTGCATTTGCGGTTTCCTCGTTAACAAAATGTTGCTGTGTCTTTTACTTTTCTATTTCCGCAATTATAATTGTTTATTATAATTAAAAGTAAAATACACAAACGTTAACTCTGTATTCCTTGATAGTGATCCTATAGAGTTTGGTTAAGTCTGAACCTATTATCAAGTAATCACACTTTGATTGTTGTATTGTCTCGATCTTGTATCCATAGACGGTCACACAAAGTGTGAATACCGATTTGTAGTATTGTCTCGACTTTGTCCATAGACAATCACTTTCGGTAAGAGGACTTATAGGTGGATAATTTAAAGATTATGGTGTATTTGGGTACCCTCGTCTTTTCATAATGATTAGTAAATCAATAAATGAGTTTTTGCTACATGCAAGCTGTGGCAATAGGGTTTTGTCTTGCCGTACTCAAGTTGGGCTTTTAGCAACGACAATGGTGTGGCAAGAGATTTTTTGAATAAAATGAAATTTAAAATAACTGTATATTAAATAATAAAAAAACGGTTTTGCCTCACATTATTGCCTCACCAATTGGTGTGGCAAAAAATTTAAAATAATTAAAAATAAAATTTAAAATAAAGAAAAATAAAATTAGATATACATTTTGCCTCATGTTATTGCCTCACAGTTTGGTGTGGCAAGAATTCCAGCTTTTGCTACAGTACATCATAAGTGTGGCAATCATTTTTTGCTACATGTTGCCACAGGTGTGGCAAAAAGGTTTAGCCACACCAAATATCGGTTGTTGCCACATTTGTGACGAGTTGCAATACACCATTTTTCTTGTAGTGTTAACAGTTTTAGTTTGAAAATTTTTAGTTTTCATAGAGCATGACGTTTTCTCCAATGGAAAGCATGTAACACCCCATATTTTTCGCATGGCGCATGCTCAAAAATGTGATATGGCTTGAGTTGAAGCATCATCTCAAGCTTTTGTCACGTGTTAAGAGGAACATCGGCCAAGGACCAATATTGCGCCAAGTATGGCGCATTGCAAAGGGTGCCAAAGTGGCGCATTATGTTGCGCATATTGGCAAGTGTCACACCTTCAAATGCTCCAAGCAATTTTTCTGCGAAAGTATAACCCGGCAATACAGTGGTTCAACGATCTCTTATCACCCACTCATATTTCAGCCTTATAATAAGTTTGCACCTATGCAAACAGCCAGCTTCACTGAGTTATGCAACGGAAGACTTAACTTAGATTTTCTCTACCAGCAATGTAGCCCATACTACAAAGAGGTTCCTGCTATGTTTATGCTTCACATAATTAGGGAGTATTATCGAACCAACAATATACCAAGGCAAAATTTATAGGCCAACAAACTCATTTTTATTAGCTTAAGGGGAAGATACAAAACTCGTCCAACCAATGGACTTACAAGCTTATTCTCTAAGCATAACACAAAATTTACTCTCTACTGCAATGTGGTTCCTCAACACTTGAACAACTCTCATTTGCAAGGGTTCTCTGGCTATTTATAATGCCAAGAACTAGGGCCAATACGTATGCAACACAGTTGCACGCCCTATGAATAGCCATTTGTCCATAGGCAGTTCCCTAACTGCCACAATTCACTTTTTAACTACTAACTTTAGTGCTGGCATGTAGAATGGCGCCACACTTGTATCAAACGGTTAGGCTATTCCAAACTCGGTTATAAAGCTACTTTATAACCGTATCTAACTTGCTCTTTCACTTTGGCATGCGTGTGATGCACACACACTCGCAACGAAAAACTTGAACTCAAATCCGACAATCATTGTGTTGCACTAATATTTGGCACGTGCCAATGTTCGATAATGATTGTGCTTTATTCACTCTTGGCCTACGCCCAATGTCTAGCAATGGTTGCGCTTTATTCAATTCCACTTCTGCCAAGTATCTGGCAATGGTTGCGCTTCATTCATCCTGATCATGCACTTAGATTATTTGGATGCCAACACCCAAATATCATGCCAACTGAGTCTTGAATTGCTTAGTTCAACTTCATGCTTCATATGCATCACTTGCATCCTTTTTGGCGAGCAATAATCACCAATGACGCATTTGGCAACGCCACTGTTGCATATGCATTATCCAATGCTTGGAACGATGCCAAAGTCATCTCATGATTTTGCATTTAATCCTTTACTCTTTCCTTGAGTTGGTCTAACTCTGAATAAGGATATACAACACTATCGCGTCATATTGCATTTGTTAAGTAGCCTTTCTTGTCTCAGCCATGTTGGCGCTACATCGTCTGACCAGCTCCAGCTCCATCTTCCGGCTCAACTTGGTATAGCGCAAGAATCAAGTTGCGCTTAACTGTTGGGAAATGTCATAGACCTCCACCACCCAATCTATTCAACGTCCTCGTTAAATGCAACATCAGTTCAACCTCTACTAAACTTCCCCTGGCCTTGTATGCATCTGATCCACTCTCAGAAATCAGCAACTTTGTTTGGTTTTTATCCTTACCAAAACTTCTCTGCCTAGTACTTTACGTCGCCACTTAGTTTGTTTGTGTTGATGGTGTTTTTTAGCTTAGGGTTAAAATCGTAAAACCTTGCATCTGATGTGACGTCACTCTGCAAGGAAACGGTGTCGTGAGTGCTAACCTCTCCTCCAACATATTTTAAGCCATTCAATATATTTACATGAAATTTATCTAGACTGGCGAATATAGCAGCCATCCCAAACACTCTGTACATTTTGGCACCTCGCCAATACAAGACTCACTGAGTACTTTCTTGTGCTATGTTCCCCGATAGAACCCTTAATATCGGTATGGCATGACGGATTTATGTTCACTCGCAGCGGAGTAGCATGAACCTCCAAGTACCAAAGATTAAGGCGATCGCACGAAATGCTCTGTAGATAAGGATTTTTGTGGCAGCATACAAAATCCAGCCAATTATTGTGATAACTCACAAAAAACTCATGAACCCGACTAATTTGCAAAATTAGGGTTTCGCGCCCCGCGCAGCACACTAGACCCCGTTGGTCGAAAAACTATGCTTAGCCAAACTAGGTGATTAAATCCGCCACAACGCAGTGGAAGTATGGCCACGCCATAGCTTGCCGGCCCCACTTCCCATCGACCAATCAGGTCGCTCTAAAACCGCCACACTCACACAGAAGTGTAGCCACGCCCATGCCTGGCCGGCCCTCTTACATTAACCAATCAGGTTACTTTAAACTCGCCACAGTGTTGAAAAGAAGGAAACTTCGCCAGATGGCCGCAAAGCCATTTGGTTTCCCAAAAACGCACCAGTATGCCAAAGCAGCATGCCAAACATGCCAAACACACATACCAGGCACACATGCCAGATGCACATGCCAAACGCGCTAAACATGGCCACTCACCCCATGCGACGTGCCATATAGGATAATTAGGGTTTCGACAAGCCAAACCCTAATTTAGGAAATATTTCCACACCAACGTGGAAAAATTTCGGTGGTTATGGCTACGTGCGCAACCGCGCCGAAGGCATGCACTAGTCATGCCATCCATACCGCAATGCCGCTAGCGCAAGTTAAAGGCGCCACTGCCAATTAAAGGTAGCCATGATCGACGGCTACCTTTCCTCTTGAGATGCAATCTCATCCATCCAAGTTCTCCACCAAACTAACAAGCTTGTGGCAACTTTTTGAGCGACCATGGCGCCAAGCCCTAGCCTTGGCCATGTCGCCAAGCCTTAACTTTAGTCACGGAGCCAAATCTTAAACTTTGGCCATGCTACAACACCACGACCACTGGCATGCCACCATGCCACACCTACTAGCATGTCGCTAGGCCACTGCCACTGGCATGCCACCATGCCATGGCTACTAGCATGTCGTTATGCCACGGACACTGGCATGCCACCATGCCACAACTACTAGCATGCCGTTATGCCATGGCTCCACCAGGCGCTGATAGGTGTCTAAAACACCTAATTTTATATCTAGTATTTATGCTTTCTTTGCTATTGTCGTGTAAATTATGTATCTTATGTTTGCTTTTGAGTCGATTAGGTATCTTGGAGTCATTCGGAGCGAAAGAAGGAAAAACCATCCATTAGGAGCGTAAAGGGCGAAAAGTCAATTCACAGGCGATATTTGGAGCAGACTAATATTGCGCACGAAGGAGCGAAGAATGAATTGTCAGTTTTTTGAGGCTGACAGGCCGCATATTAACTGGGCAACCCTTATCCAAGCCACTGGTTGTCAATAACCAGTCCTTACGGACAGACCTACTTAGATCGAGTGTTTCTCAGACAACTAGTTTGTCTTTCATTAAAACAACACCTGAAATTGAGAGGAGAGATGGCGGCCTTATTCTCTGAGGAAGAAAGAAATCGATGAAGTGATACAGAGAAGAAATATAATTGAAAGAAGAATTACAGGGAAGATTAGGAGTTATTAATGCCATTCCAATCTATCAGGGAAGGAATTAGGTCATGGAAGGTTAGGGTTTACTGAAGGTGAAGAAATCAGCGATCTCTGTTGTTTCCAGTGAGGAATTAGAGATGGGTTTTGCTTGAGAAACAAATTCACAGCAGAAATTGGAAGGTGGCAGTGAATTGGTTCGAATCTGTATAGGGTTTGAATCAGATTTGTATTTGGTAGAGGAGAGGCTCGAGAATAGGAAGAATCTGAAGAAGACATCAAGTCTGTGCTGTGTGTGTTGGTTCGATCGTGACACCTGGGAAGAACAGATGTTGCTGAGATTTACTGAGAGTTCAAGAAGCGATTGCAGATGATTGAGCTTGGAATCGAGAATTTTTGAGTATGTTGCCATTATCAACAGTGAGAATGGAGAGAGAGTTAAAAGGGTTTTGGTTGAATCAGGGAAAGGATAGAATTAAATGGCTCTGTTGGTGGATCTGAAATTGAAGAAGAATTTATTGGGTTTTCTGTTGATGGAGCAGCAAGAACATTTGGGTACTGAGATAATGGGACTGCGGGAGTGAAACTATGGCCTGAAGTAATGGTGGTGTTATTGTTTATTGCAAGCAGTTGTTGCAGTGGTGCAATTAAATCTGCAGGGGAGAAAGAAGTGCTTCTATGAGATGGAGTTCACTAATGCTGCTGTGGAATTGAAGGAAGAGAAGGCACTGGTAGAGCTACAAGAAGTGCAATGCAGGTTTGCCAGAAGAGTTGCGGTTGAAGCTGTCATGCTGATGGTGGCTGCTACATGGTTATGTTGTTGGTTATTGAGCAAATGGATCTGTAGGAGATTGCAAGTGGCGCTGGTGGTTGCAGCTCAGCTCGAACTGAGATAAAGATGGTGATTATTATGGTGCAATAGACTGTGGAAGTGCAGGGTTGAGTTAGGTTACAGAGAAATGGCTCGACAATTTGGTGGTGCAAGGCATGATGATACTGCTGCTGGCTGGTATTAGACTCTTGTGCAGCTGAAGTAGTTTCGAAGTACAGGGAGGACTTGAAATTTCCTAGATGTATGCCTTGTATTTCACAGGAATTGACGTTGAACTGATGATGTTGGCTAAGTTGGTACTGCCAAGCTATGAGAACTGGTGGTGGTCTAAAAGATGCAGGTTAAAGATGTTGTTGTTGTGATGAGCTCAGGTTGTGGTTTGAATGTGTTAGAACATTGCAGCTACAGATGATGCAGCTGAACTGAAATGCAGAGAAGCTGTAGAAAATGGAAGTTACAAATAAGGAATTACAGAGATAAAGTTGCAGAGTGGTCAAGGCTAGTGCTGCTGATGAATTTGTGGTTGCAGCAGGGATTCGAGTCGAATCTGGAGATTAGAAGATGGTGATGTAGGCCGACGGTTATCACCGCAAGTGATTGGAGTATGAGAAGGGTCTAGTTGATTCTACGGGTCAAGTAAGGAAATGTAACAAGTGGTTTGTTCACTGATTTGAGGTTGCAATTTGAAATGGAGAAGGAACTCAGCGGAAGAACACCATGATGTAGTATGGAGACTCCATCACAGGGTCATATACTCAACTAGGTATTACAAGAACAATACATTGAACAATCTTAGCAATGGACTAATGAGATGCTCGGAGGTTTTTTTATTTATACGCAAGGTTTCCCCCAAAATACCTAACCCTAATTCAATTAAAATAAAAATTAAATCTGAAGGCAAACCCATGCTCTATTCGGCTCAAGTGAGTGGTTGTAATGAGTTTCAATTGTCTCAATCCTAGCTTCTAGGGTTGGAGGATGGAGGCTCAAGTGGTAATGTGCTCGGGAGTATGGAGGTAGTGGTGCAGGCTCGGTAAACATGAAGAGAAAAGTTAGGGTTTGGTTAATGGGAATAGGGATCTTGGTTGTTGAGAATATATTTGAGGTAAATGAAGATGTGAAAGTACAAGATGGTGGTTGCAAAGAAGAGTGACTCCAATTCTTCGCTCCTTGGTCAAGGGAAGTGGAATGAACGATTTCTAAAAGCGCAAAAGTGGTAAAAAGGTGAGTTTGCACTCATCAGTGGTCGTGGTTGTTCACAGTTGAAATTTGAAATGGAGAAGGAACTGATGATGCAATGGACTAATGAGATGTGAAGTCTAGGTTCGAGGTGAGTGGTTGTAATGCAAGGGTTGGAGGATGGCTCAAGTGGTAATGTCTTGCCACTAAACATGAAGAAGAAGCTGGAATTCTTGGTTGTTGGGGGATTTGAACTATGAAGTGTTGGTGGTATTTGCACTACACTTGAACTGATGCTTTGCTCGAAGTGACAAATGATGCTGTTTGAGTTGGAGATGGAAATGGTTAGCTGAGTTGCAATGGTTGGAGCTTAGATGTATGTTAGGCATTGTGAATGATTATAGTGAAGGACTCAAAGAAAGGCTGAAATATGGCCGGGAACATGCCAGAAATGGGGAAATTCTGCTGGATGTCATCAACACCGAGTTAACTCAGTGATCCGGACCGACTCGCCTGACCCGGTTTGAATCAGATGGACTTGGTTCTGTTCTATATGGGCTTGTTTGATGGGCTGTCAGAGATGCACTATGGGCTTGGTGGACCACTTGGTGATGGGTTTTGAGAAGACCTAATATTGAAAAGAGTATCCTTTTTGAATGGGAGAAGGATATAAATAAAAAACTCTTTCTCTAAACCTAGATATCTCCATTAGGGAGGCTTCTACTTATTTTCTAGGGTTTCACATGATAGATTCTTCTAAACTCTTTGTGATGATTTCCAAAAACCCAAGTAGTTGATTTATTTTTATTGGTTAAAGATGTAGTTGGATTTTGAAAACAAGTTATGATTTTTATGAATTAGTTTTCTCTCAAAATCATTGTTCACTTTCTACGGTTTATAATAATTGCATGATTGACGTATTGCAATATGATTGAATGTTTGTTTAGTTAAGTCTAGAATTGATTGAACTCACATCCATATCTATAGTTATTTTAGGGTTTTTCATCGAGCGATAACCTTGAATACGAGTAGCATGATATGTTTACGGTTTGTAGTGATACACTATCGTAATCATATGTAGAGTTTGACCATTGTCCGAATTGTTATGCGCAATGTATGACAATTGCATTGATTAGCCTATTTCTGAAACTTAATGCTCCTAGGAATTGAACTTAATTAGCGCAAGGCGTTAGGTTATTCTTTAGGTAGAATTCACATACGCAGCTCTAATGTGTGTGTTGATGACTTAGGAAATTTACGGAGTATTCTTGCAATAAGGTATTCTAGGGCTTTTGATGATAGCAAGATTAAATAAGAATTCTATTTATATATTCAAAAACTTGTTTACAATTGAAGATGAAACCTTTATCCAATATTTCACATCCTTGATTTGCGTGCTTTGTTTGCTTTTTGTTTATTTTTATTTACACAAAATTAGAAAATCCCCCGTGTTACTTATAAGGTACCAAAACATATTGACAACCTAAGTCCTCTCTGGGGGAACGATCCTTTCTTGCCCTTGCTTCATTATATATTTTGAGTAGTAAGAAAGTGTAATTTATTTTGTGTCGACTGACAACCGGCCAGGCGCTACTATGCCAATGACGCCACTGTTCTATATAACAAGATGATGCCATAATCAATGGCCACTCTTCATCATGAGATGTAATCTCAGCCATCGAAATTAGCCACCGAGCCGTTCAACTCGTGACAAGTTTTAGGCGACTAGCCAAAACGAGCCTAGCATCACATATGCTATTTACCTACGGCAAGCCTCTCAATTTTAAACTTGCCACACGTGGCAAAGTCCTACATGTTTTCCACGAAAACACTCGAGACATCAAAACATGTCACAAACTGGGGGATACTCATCAGGGTATTGGTCTGGCGGTTTACAACGTGCGGCGTGCAATACACCCGTTACAGAAAGTGTCATGAAGCGGGGCGGTTAGTAATGGAAAGAAGTAATGGTGTAAACGTATCCTTCATTATGGAAACATAAATTCCAGGCGTTACCCGTTACTCCCTTCTTCCACAACTCAATCATTTCCACTTCCTACGAGACCAGGGTACGTTTTGTTGCGACTTGTATAAATAGGTCTCACCTATTTTCCACCAAACAACAAGTTTTGGTCAGGAGAATAATACAACATCCAGACATCATCTGATAGCTTTCCATTCAGCTATCCAGTTCAACTTTCTGATACAAGTCACAAAACACCCACACTTCCAGAATCAACTATTCTGGTCTCAACACTTTCTTCGCTTCCCTCCCTAAGACCAACCCTTCTCCTTCATTTTGTGACCGAATCAAGCCTGGAACGGCAATTTCTTGGTTTAGGCCAGGGTTGTACCGATTGATCTCTTGAATCAAAAGTACTCCCGTGCAGTACATTGTTTAGGGTTTAAATTTGTTTCTCACCCACACCCAAAATTACCAAAATCGGCAGAAACCGTTTTCACCCACAAACAATTGGCGACCACAGTGGGAGATTAATCTCTCGGTTTCAATATTAATTTTCAATCCCCAATTTCACATTTCAACCCCAATTCTCAGAAGATAGTCGGTCTTAGAGCTGAATCCATGATCCCAAACTCCGCTTGGACTCTAAAGAATGCCGATGTTCCCTCTCCCAACACGACACCTAATGGCGCAACCGATGGGAAAATTCCTAGGTTGGCCGAATTGGCACGGGTTCAGGAGATCCACGCAAGGAACATGGACCTGATGAAGGAAGCGATCAACATCATACTCAACTTTCTTATCAGCCTGAAATCGAATCTGAGTGATTCGCCCATCCCGGAAACTCCAAGACTGGGGACTGACGTCTCGGATGATCGCTCTCAAGTCAACAGCTTCACCACCAATCAGAAACCGGTAGACCAGGAGGCAGCCGCGTTGGTGGAAAACTTGTGTGAACTTCTACACATTTCAAAAGATTATCGAGCAGAAACATTTGCTACTATCAATCAAATAGTCCTAGACGCGTGTTTGGTTCCTTTACGCCCAGAAACTTCAAGGATGTCAGAGGTATCCGTCAACAATGTAACATTTACTGAAGATGACATGATGGAAGAAGAAGGACATAACCGGGCTCTACACGTCACTTCCCGCATCAAGGATGTGGAGTTCAAAAGAGCCCTCATAGACACATGAGCGTCCTCCAATGTCATTACCCTTAGAACGCTCAGGACAGCCAAGGTGCGGCCGAGCGAAGTCATACGGCAGCCTACCATGATGACAGATTTCGAAGGCAACCAAACCAGCATGTATGGATATATCAACCTAAATTTGTCAGTGGGACCAGTCCAGTCAAAGGTGAAGTTCGAAGTAATCGAAAAAGAGCCAGACTACCACATGATACTGGGAAGACCATGGCTCCACGATAACAGGATCATTCTTTTGACATATCACAAGTGCCTGAAGACCATGTTGAACGGACAAGTCATCCGCATCCCCGCATCATTATCTCCTTATGCACCAATCTGTGGTATGGAGATGTTCGAACCAAAGAAAAATTCGCGGGGTCCAGCAGGCAAGGTTCGCTACACTCCACTACCGACGTGGGCATCAATCAAAGAAGAGGACATGCTCACATCATTTCACAAAGAAGCTCGATCTCACGCAATCCCTCCAAAGCAAAAGCACGCCAGTTTTCCCTCGTCAAGCGGAAATCTGGCTCATTCTCATGTCAAGCGGGAGCGGGCTTTTATTGCAAGTCGTGATGAAAAGGGGAAAACTGTATATCGGCGCCGCTGTTAGCAATTAACAGAGGAGACTACCGCCCAGTCTCTCCGCCCAGTAGAATGCAATCACATGATTAAGCCACAAGAGGAGGTGTCATGTGCACCTCGACAACTACAAGACGGAACCAACTCCACCACGGATGAACTTGAGGAATCTCCGCGACCTGTCTCAATCAGCTCGGCTCTATGTGCTGACGAGCGTGCAAAACTTGTGGACCTTCTTAGGGAATATCAAGATGTGTTCGCATGGACATACGAGGAAATGCATGGTTTGGATGAGAAGCTGGTCACTCATCATCTACATATAATACCCGGATCCAAACCAGTCAAACAATCTCCGAGACAGTTTACACACGATGTGGAGGAACATATCAAGATAGAGATTCAAAAACTGCTAGCCGCCGGTTTCATCAAAGCCATCCACCATCCCACCTGGTTGGCCAACGTGGTTCCAGTGAAGAAGAGCGGACAAATCAGGTGCTTTGTTGATTTTAGGGACCTAAACAAATGCTGCCCCAAGGACGATTTTCCTCTTCCTAACATTGGCATGATGGTAGACGTCACCAGTGGACACGGTATGTTCTCTTTTATGGACGGATACAGCGGCTACACTCAAATAAAGATGTACGAGCACGACGCAAGTAAAATATCTTTTCGAACTCCTCTCGGAAACTTTTACTATATAGTGATGCCTTTCGACTTGAAAAATACGGCGCCACCTACCAACGCGCCATGACCACTATTTTGCATGACATGATGCATAAGCAAGTTTAAGATTATGTAGATGACATAGTGGTTAAATCAAAAACTCGGGCGGCTCATACAGAGGTCCTGCAACATGTGTTTGAAAGGTGTCGCGAATACAAACTGAAGATGAATCCGTTGAAGTGTGCCTTTGGTGTTTCTTCGGGCAAATTCCTAGGTTTCCAGGTGACCGCCGAGGGAATCAAAGTCGATGCAGTCAAAACCCAAGCCGTCCTCACGATGCCGCCCCCGCAGACCGTGAAAGAACTCCATATCTTCATGGGTAAGGTAAACTACATTCGGCGTTTTATACCGGGTTTAGCTCAGCTTGTCGCTTCATTTACCCCCTTGCTGAAAAAGGGAGCAAGCTTCGTCTGGACCGCACTACAACAAGAGGCGTTTCGGAAGATTCAACAAATATTGTCATCCCCAGCTATCATGAAATCCCCGATACAAGGAAGACCGTTGTGCCTCTACATTGCCTTCAGTGACACTGCTGTTGGAGCTCTTCTCGCCTAAGAAGATGACGAAGGAATTGAGCACCTTATATACTACTTCAGTCGAACTTTGAGAGATGCCAAACTCAGATATCCCAAAGCAGAAAAAGCGTGCCTAGCCCTGATTCAGTCCATCCAAAAGTTTAGGCATTATCTGCTCTCAAAAAAAGTGGTGCTGATATCTAAGTCTAATCCTGTGAAGTTTCTGCTTTCAAAACTGGCCCTGATAGGAAGGCCAGCCAAATGAATCCTCCAAATGTCAGAGTTTGATATAACGTGTGCTTCCCCAAGAGCTATCAAAGGACAAGCGGTTGCGGATTTGCTAGCATCTTTCCCAGGAGAGAGCACCACAGTGCTACACGAGGACCTTCCTGGAGATTTTCCGGAAATCTCTTTTGTCAAAGATGAAGCGTGGCTATTGTTTTTTGATGGCTCTTCCACCCCTAGCAATAATACCGGAGGAGCAGTCGTAGTTCTAGTATCCCCAACGGGTGAAGTCTTCCCGCATTCCTTTAAGCTAGACTTTCATTGCACCAACAATTCAGCAGAATATGAGGCCTTTCTCATAGGATTGTCATTTTCCAAACAAGCCGGAGCCACGCGTCTGGAAATAAGAGGTGATTCTAAATTACTGGTCAACCAGATGAATGGAGTGTACCCACTGAAGGAAGTAACATTGGCCCCATATATATCCGAGGCACAAAGGTTGCTAAATTACTACGCCGATGTGACCATAACACATGTTGGCCGCGGAAGCAACAAACATGTAGATTGCCTAGCCACGTTAGCATCGAAACTGAAGTTCGAAGGTTTAGAGGAAACCCTAACAATAAAGAGACGAACCATAGATTTGACATGGCTCTAGCAACCTGAGGAGACTAAAGACAACGACTGGAGAACACCGATTATCTAAGATCTTAACAGCTCGCTATCCCAAGGAAAGGTCAGTCTCAAGACCTTGCAAAACTTCTCCATGCTTCACGGGATGTTGTACCACTTGAACTCAGATGGTTCCCTGTCAAGATGCCTCGGGGACGAAGAGGCGCAACAACAACTTAACCTTATTCATAACGAAATTTGCGGACAAACGTTAGTGGTAACACTTTATCGTCGCCTGCAACGCCTTGGCTACTACTGGCCAGAAATGGAGACTCAATCTCGATTTCTCCAAGGATCTTGCTCCAATTGCCAAGCACCACTGCATCAATTGGAAGTTTTTTCTGTTGACCATGTTGGGGACTGGCAAAAGTCGTACATCAGTTATCTTCGTGACGGCATACTCCCTGCAAGCAAGAAAGATGCATCCAAGATGAAACAAAGATCCAAGAGATTCATATTCCATGAAGGAATCTTGTATCGAAAAAGTTTTGAAGGAGATTTGTTACGATGCCTGGACGAGGCAGAAATCCAAATCATGCTGAAATAAATGCACGAAGGCGAGCACCAAGGGAAAAATAAGTTGTTTCTCCAAATACACGAGCGATACTACTGGCTGACCATGGAAGACGATGCGGCTGCTTTTGTTCAAAGATGCCACAAATGTCAAATTCATGGAAATCTTATCCACGCACCCTCTACTCCCCCGCATTCGGTAAGTAGTACATAGCGGAAAATGGAAGTTAAACCATTGGCAGGACAAGAGGTAATCTCGCTAAAAACGACTGTGTCTGCCAGCTGTAATCTAGAAGTGGTTTTTTCCAAAACGACTGTTTCTGAAACGGGTTGAATCCTTTAAAAAAAACTACTTTCTCCATCAGTGTATTGATAATATTGATAAGACTCTGATAGACACAGTGGTTTATATGGATAATTTTACAAAAAAAAAGAAGAAGATTTGATTCAGCTGAATCTTGAAGCTGAATCAGCTGAATTTTGAACTGAGATCAAAATTAAAACTAAAATTTATATTAAAGGGTTGATTGGTTTACAACTTCAACATTTAGATATTGCCCCAGTTCAACATATTAGAACTAAAACAAATCGGTAAACAACACTAGTATAGATTGGTTTCTTTCAATATCATGTCCGCAAGAGCAATTCCTGTAAGACTTTCATCCTCCTCTGTGAACAAGTAAGCTTCCATTTGAAATCTGACAAAAGGGTAGTAACACAAAGGATACTTCAGTTAAAGGCATCTGCACATAAATGGCCACAATACTACTACCCAATGACAATGACAACAATAAAAAATACATCGCGGTAGGCTGCTCAAGTGCAACAACAATAACAACAACAATGAGCATCAAGGATGACCATAACTCTCCTAGCAAGGTGAAGAAGTCATGTAATGGGAACTGTTCAACATCATAAATGGTGCAGAGTCTATATCTAATCAAATTGGTGCAGAAACTGTTACCGGAGAAAATAAGGGCAGGGAAATTGACTTTCATAATCTGCATGAACAAGGAATGGTATACTCTGGATGATACTATCCTGACTTTAATTTGATGTTTGAGATCCCAGATCAACAACTGATCATTCACATACACCTGTTATCATAATTTCAAATAATGAATCACTATTGGATCCTCAGGCTAAACTATATATTTACTGACAATGTCTTTCTCAAGGGACACACAACTAAGGGATTAGTAGGTTACGCACTATATCCAGCAAATTCAAGTATATGAATTCGTAGGTCACAATGTTTTCCGTGAAGACAGTATTACTTGTTATCATCTTTGCCTACCAAACGGAATCCAGTAAGTGTATCCACCTACTCCTACAATACAAAACACAAGTACCTAACCAACATAATAAGAAGCTGCATTAGTCTCGGAAAAGAGTAGGCCTGGGTAAACAACAAGCATATTACGAAGCAAACAACAATCATTTCGTAGATCTTTACTGTGATTCTCCAAAAACTTATACAAGACGTTCATATTTCGTAGATCTCTACCGTGATGCTCCAAAAAATTATACAAGACGGTCATATATGGTAAGAAATATCCATATAAACCATATCACACAACATAATTCCATCAAATAGGGAAAAGGTATAAACATAAGCAATTGATGATTAAAGCAATGTTTGCGTAAAAGTTATAAAGTTCCAGTGGCACAAATTATTGAAGTTGAATGCTAAAATGCTACATTTGATTTCATTTATTGCTTAAATCCAGGCACGAATTTGCAGAAACATGATAAACACACTTCATGACAACAAATAAAAATCTACATGAAACGAAAGAGAAATCACATAGATTTGGTCGACAGTGCTTACAGCTTCTTCAAATGAAGTTAAATCTTGCAAATTGTACGTATCCTACATTTCCATTCAGTAGCAACCACCAATAACAATAATAGATCTATAAAAATAGAGAAGGTTGAAGATTACTTACAAATTAGTAACAGACGAGCCAGTTCAGGTAACACCTTGATAATTCCCTTCACAAGGATCGCCACCATGTAGAATTCATCATGTGGTGAGTTCAAGCTGGTGTACATAACCCCAAGAGCATCGGTTGTAGATCAAATACATGCAAAAGAGAGATCATCTATTAGTTCAAAAAATCATGGATTTATTCATCCAAACCCTGCAACATAGATTCGAAAAAAATTATGCAATAATACCTAAAATCTACTACACTTAACAAGAAACATCATTTGTTCATGTGTATATAAAATGTCATCCGCTCCAATCTAAGTAGACAACACACATACATCTACATCCATGGAGGACCTTAGAAGCTAATAAAAATGAATCCTTTTTATGCAAATTACTTTGTGAATCATAAAAATCAGACATTAGATTTAAGGAAAAAAAATGAAATCTAAGCAACAACCCAAATATTAAAATACCAATTTGTGATACTTGAAAAAACAAAATCCAGAAATTGTCATACCAAAACACTATAATGAAGAACTGGGTATTAAAATGGAATACAATTTTTTTTGAAAAAATTAACAATCAAACTCAGATCAACAACTTTAAGATTTCCTGGAACCTTACGGATACATTTCCTTCAATTGATAGGTCCAATTTCTTTAAAATCATCGGATACAACTGAAACTTTAGATTTCTTTTTTCTACTCTGAAATTCAACCAAACAAAATCGAATTAGAACATAATCAAAATGAAACTCACCGAAAACGATAAAAGAGAGAAAGATCCAAGACTAACCGGCCGTAGAGATGAAGTGTCTGTGCTAGTTGTTGCGATCTCCGCCATGAAGCAAAAGCATGCCCTAGAAATTTCAAGAGAGAGGAAGAGAAAAATGAAACTCCTGCAAATTTGAAATCTAGGGTTGGGAAAGAAATGTGGAAGTTTGCCTTTTATTTTCATGGGTTTTATCGAATATGAGACTTGGGTTTGCATTTTTTGGGTATTATTAAGGTGCTGGTGGTCGTGTGCTGCTGGTGAGTGAAAGGGGTCGAATGAAAGAAGAAGATGGTAGTGGTGGTGAAGGTGGTGGATTGGTCACTCTGGTGGTGAAGGAATGGAGAAAAGAAAGGGGATTACTGGGTTTGGTTGTTTCAGTTTGACCTTTGGTGGATGAAGAAGAGACATGCGTAGAGGTTAGCTTAAAAAGAGTCTAAAGAGATAGAAAGAGATAAAGTTACATAAAATTTCAGTAAGAGAGAGGTAAGGATAATCTTGGACTATGGAAACTATTACTCTCACGGTGGTTCTTAAAATTCTTTATTTTTACAAAAATGCCCCCTCAGAATACAACTGTGTTAGACACAAGTTTTATTTTTCTATTTTTTTCCCACTAAAACAACTGTGGGTCACGGCACTGTTAATCTGATCTTTCTAGCACAGTGGTTTTCTTAATTCCTAGAAAGTGGTTACATATCAATTTTCCACTAGTCCGTGGCCGTTTTATAGCTGGGGACTCGACATCATTGGGAAAATCAACCCGCCGTCATCAAAACAGCATGAGTATATAATAACCGACAGAGTATTTCACCAAATGGGTCGAAGCCATCCCTTTACGAGGGAATACTGGAGCCACAATTGCAGCGTTCATTAAGGAATATATCATTTGTCGTTTTGGCGTGCCCAAACACATCATCACCGACAACGGCACTCCTTTTGCCAACAAGCAGGTACGGGGGTTACTTGAAGAATATGGAATTAAACAAGTCTTCTCCACTATTTACTACCCCCAAGGGAATGGGCAGGCCGAAAGCACCAACAAGACTCTAATTCGAATCCTCAGCCGGACAGTGCACGATAACCCTTGGACATGGCACGAACAACTTCCAATGGCGCTTTGGTCATATCAGACATCACCAAGGATCTCTACTGGCGCCTCCCTATATTCCCTCGTCTACGACGCAGACGTCATTCTCCTGGCAGAAATTAAAATCCCATCGGCTAGGATTGTCAAAGTAAACGGAGTTCAATGGAATGAAGCCGAAACAACAAATATCAGGGTAGCGGAGCTAGACACTTTGGATTCCAGAAGAGCTAAAGCAGATGATCACGCGCAAGCATACAGAAATAGAATTTCCCGAGCATACGACAAAGCTGTGAAACCTCGAGTTTTTCAAGTAGGGAATCTGGTGTTGAAGACCGCCAAACACATCCAACAAGACATGTCAGCACCAAAATTCTCCCCAAAATGGGAAGGGCCTTATGTGGTCACCAAAGCATATAACAGTGGATACTACAAGGTTTTCAAGAAAGATGGAGGCAAACTGGAAACAGTCATCAATGGAAAATGGCTCAAGGCATATTATGCCTAACCCTTACCCCACATCTTGCCGTCTCCTAGCACGGCTAGCCAGGCATTTTTTCTGTTTCCTTCACATCCCAGTTATCAAATTTCATTTAGTCAAAGCATATTAATGAAAATTATCTTATTTCTCCAAAAACCAAGAGACAAAAAAAAATACATATGTTCGAGACCGTAAAGAAAACCAAAGCGTCTCACAACTACATAACTCAGAAAAGCCCGTCCAATAGATTGTAATTCCTTGAAAGCATCATCTTCAACCTGTTTTGATATCTTTCAGTCCTAGTCTTCAAGTCATGGATAGCCTTTCCCACCTTTTGGGATTCCACGGCCAGAGCCTTCTCCTCTTCCAAAATAGCTTTTGTGGCAGGAACGACGTTGGCAAGAATACTGGCTCTGTCAACCTTCACAATGTCAAGGCGATGCCGCAGCCAACTTACATTAAAATCAAGGGATTCACAGGTAGACACCATGTTTTTCCACCTTTTAATAGTTGATTTCGTGACGTCGCGGATGGATGTGCCTTCCATTTCAACAATCATAGGCATGAGACAATTCACTGTGGTAACCAAATCCGACGAACAATGCTTCAGCACGTTCCTGGTGGCAATATTAGGGGTGTAAATTTTTCTCTGCAGACCATGGCCCAGTACCAACCGCCATGTCCCATGGCAGCCCATGGTTACCCGTGTCCCTTTACAGGCTAGCCCGGCCTATCCCAGTTAAATAACAGGATGGGAAAAGGCCATGAGTTAAAAAGTCTTTCCCGGCCCTTTACCCGTCTCGTTAGCCCGTCAAAGTTACCCGGCCTGTTTGCCCATTTAATCTACCCGTTTACCCGACTTAAAACAGAGATTGAGCTACTTGGAAATTATTGCTCACTTCATAGATAGAAATTGGATGATGCATAAAAGAATCATAACTTATGCTTTAATTGATACATCTCATACCGGTGAAAATATAGCTGATTTAATTTTCCGAAAACTTGTTAATGATTGGGGTATCTCAGAAAAATTATTTTCCTTAGCTATGGATAATGTTAGTGCCAACACAGTCTCAGTTGAAAGATTAAAAAAGCTATTGCCTAACCTTCCGTCTAAGGGAGATTTGTTTCATGTTAGATGTTGTTTCCATATTCTAAACTTCGTTGTCCAGGATGGTTTAAAAGTTAAGGGTTTCACCGATATGCTTGATCATATGAAGAGTAGCTTGAAACATATTTCTATGTCTGGTACAAGGTGTATTCAGTTTCGATTATTGTGTGCTCACATGGGTATGAACCCTAAGAAATTGCAGCTTGATGTAAAACATAGGTGGAACTCCACATATCTTATGTTAAAAGATGCAATTCCCTACCGGAAAGTGTTGTCGGCCTTTCTAAATGAACGGTCGGCCACTTAATCTTGTCGGTAGCTGCTTCCCCACGGTAAACATCTCTCTTTATATCCATTTTTTTGTGTGTGTTATATACTTCTATTTAGATGTTGGTTTGAATTGAGTGCGTTTTTTGATAGTACTATAGTAATATTTTGTTTTGTATGTCAGACCTAATGTTATTTGATTATTACACTTTATGTCATATATTACCTTTTGATAGTTCTGCAGTAAAGAATTGATATGCAACTTTATGTCAAACATTACACTTGTTGCACTTTGCTACTGTTCTTGTTTGCTAATGTTAATCTTTATCTTTTTGTGCAGCAGGTGAATGGCTTGAAGCTCTTTACTTTAGCATTTTGAGAAAAAAGTTGCATGGACAACCACACAAGTAGAAGAAGACAGAGGCATGCATATCAATTTTTTGAATCACTATGAGACATTTTCTTTTAAATTTTATTGCTTTGGTTTTGATTTAGACTATTTGGATATTGAACATCATTTTTTTGACTCTGTCAGGAAGTATTTATTTATTTAGGTATTAAATAGTGAGTAAAATTTGTTGCATTTTTTTTTTCTTTTTTAAAAATATTACTGTATATTCAAGGCCCAACCGGCCCTGCCCGCCCTAGCCCAAATTATTTAACATGCTTGGGCAGGTCATGGGTGGTTTATTTTGTAGTATAGCCCTGCCCGCCCGGCCTTTTTAATTTGATGGGTAAGCGAAGTTGGTGCCCGCCCTGTCCCGTCCCATTTAATAATTAGGCCAGGCTGCCCGGCCCGGCCCAATTTACACCCCTAGGCAATATGGCCATATCTTCTCCATATTTTCGTATACGGAGTCGCGAATTCTTTTCGCACTAGGAATTTACCGACGCTTCGGTAGCTAGAAGATAAACACTTCATGCGGATTTCAAATGACAAGCCTGCATTGGGATATTCATGTCAAGAGATACCAAAATCAGCATTTTCCAGATCAGCAGCGGTCGGTGTGCTCGGGCTCGAAGAAAGGGGGGCGGTCAGATCATCATCATCAACGACGGTCACACATGTCCCAGTTGGATATCTCTGCGCAAAAAAAAAAGTCTCCCTTCGTCACTCGCCAACAATAATAAACAAATATTTATTGGTTAACGAAAGCATACCGGTATGATCTTCTTGACTCGGATAAGTCGGATGGGGGAATTGTCGCAAGAGCCAGATCACCTGCGCTTGATTGAAGAATCTGGTCGGCTCGAGGATGATTCACTTTTGCTCGACATGATGAAAGAAAGATGGATTCGACAAGAGAAACCTTTGCCTTGAACTGGGAAGGATGATACAGTTTCACCAGCATATATACTATGGAAACTCTAGAGAGAAACGGATGCTGAGAAAACGCGATGAGCCTACATGATAGCCGAAAAATCAGAATCAATGAAATCTCTTGTCGAAACCCTAATGAAGATATATATAAAAAAAAAAAAACGGTCAAACATTCAAAGGAGGACTACGTTTCCTAGATCGGAACCCTGGCGTGGACACGTACCTGGAATGTATTCTCCTTTCCACAGAGGCATTAAGCATGCAAGAAGACGGCCAAGACAAGCTAGCACCAACCCAAGCCAACGGCGCCACAGCCAAGCCAGCGCCAACGGCTCCACGCCAAAGCCAACATCATCTCCGCGGCCAGGCCAAGCCAGGACAAGACAAGACAGCAGCGTCACGGCAAAGCCAAGCCGAGCCAGCAGCGTCGACGGCTCCACGGCCAAGCCAAGCCAGCAGTGTCACGGCCAAGCCAAGCCAAGCCAGCAACGCCAACGGCTCCACGCCCTAGCCAGGACCAGCAGCTTGCATCCTTACACCTTTCACGAAACAAGGTGCACTTAGACTTTATATGAAAATCCCGCCAAGGTGAGGCATCACTGTTGCCTCTGCTGTCTTGAAAAAGTTGTTACCAAGGATCATCTCAAAAACATTAAGATGCATCACCATTATACTGACTTGGCCACGCCACTCTCCAACTTCAACATTCGCCATAGTCATCCCCTTGATTGGTTTGGCTGCATCATCAATGTCTTCATGCAGTGATCATCTTGATATACCTCCAAACCCAAGTACTCTGCCATCGACAAGCTCATAACAGTGCGCGAAGCACCTGTATCGGTCATGCCCTAGAGTCGATGATTGTGAATGCCAACCTTCACATAAACCAGGCCAGCGCCATTCATCCCATGATGTGTTGCTTCCTTTTGTGCTACTATGTTGCATAGTTGAATAGGATTAACATGCTCCACTTGATCAGCTTACTTGGGCATAGTCCGGATAAACTAGGTTTCCTACGCCAAGTTGTTGCATCTGTGTACGCCTCAACCTCCATGTGGTTGTTCAGAGAAAATAAAAACCCTTTTATTGGTGAAGACTTTAGATAGCAAAGGATTCGATACACTGCATCCTTATGTGTCTCTCGTGGACCATGCATAAATTGTCACAAAGTATGAAATATCAGGACGAGGGTGATACAGGTAAACTAGTTTTCCCAATAACCTTTTATACCTTTCCTTGTCCATCGGAATGCAATCGGTGTATTTTCCCAACTTCTGATTTGGTTCAACTAGTATGTCAATAGGTTTGCAGAAAAATATCCATGTCTCATCTAGAAGGTCTAGAACATATTTCCTTTGAGATATACAAATACCTCTTCTTGATCTTGCCACTTAAATTCTTATGAAGTAGCACAACTCTCCTAGATCTTTTATCTCAATTTTTTTGGCCAAGTAAGATTTCACCTTCCCCATTTCTTCCATATCATCACCTGTCATTACAATGTCATCCACATAGACAATAAGCATGGTGATTTTTCCATTCCTTGAATTTTTGCGGAACAAGGTATGATCTGCCTGAATTTTCCGAAATCCATACCTCAACATACTTTGGTAATTTTGGTAATCTGCCAAAACCATGCCCTTGGAGACTGCTTTAAACCCATAGAGGGATTTTTTTAACTTGCATATTTTTCCTTTATTAAAGGCTGTTTGGAATCCAGGAGGAATGTCCATGTATACTTTCTCTTCCAAATCACCATTAAGAAAAGCATTCTCATATCAAACTGTCTAAAGTGACCAATCCTTGTTTGCTGCCATAGATAACAAGACACAAATGTTGTTCATCTTAGCAACATGAGAAAAGGTTTCTTGATAGTCAATTTCATAAGTCTGAGTATATACCTTGGCTACTGACCTTGCTTTGTATCTTTCAATAATTCCATCAAACTTGTACTTCACAGTAAATACCCACTTGCAACCAATTGTCTTCTTTCTTTCCGCTAGTTCTACCTCATCCGATATGAAATTCTCGTTTAGAGCTTTCTTTTCTTCTACCAGAGCTTTCTTCCACTTTGGATCATCAACAACGTCTTCAACTCTTGTAGGTATTGTAACATATGATAATTTATTTTCAAAGACAGCATGAGAGGGTGACAGACGATAATTAGACACAAAGTTAGCAATTGGATGATCAATACAACATCGATATCGAGTTGGAGGTTTACGTATACGATTAGAATATTTGTCTTCCATAATATTTGTGGAATCGTCAGCTGAATCAACATTTCTAACATTTGTTGACTCATCAGCTAAAAGATCGTCATTAGCTCCTTATGTCGTTTCAGTTGGAACTTTAGGAGTTTGTGATTCCGCTAACTGAGTAGCTTTATCTCTTCGTCTGTAAACCTAAATTTGTGGAGTAACCTGGGATTAAGGAGTAACACTTTCCTTAGGCACTGAACCAGGAAAATTAAAGCAAGGATGATCTTCACAATATGTTCTATGCTCCCCCTGAAGAGAAGCCGTTGAAATACTCAGAGAAGTAGGCTTGATCTTCAAAAAAGGTCACATCCATGGATACATAGATTTTTCTCGTAGGAGGGTGATAACACTTGTAGCCATTTTGTGCAGTTTAATATCCCAACAAAACACACTTGAGAGCTCTTGGATCCAGTTTACTAATCTCTTGTTTATGGACATGCACATAATTTTTTTTATAGGAGCAAGACCATGAGGTTGACGTGAAAAAGCGGGAAAAAAAAAATTACCATGTGTTTCAGAACTCGAGAAGGCATCTTGTTAATCAGTTGTACTGCAGTAAGAACAACATCACCCCAATATCTTTTTGGCGCATTCATTTGGAACAACAAGCACCTAGTGACTTCTAATATATGATGATTTTTTTCGCTCAGCAAGTCCATTTTTTTGAGGGGTATCAGTACTAGAGGTTTGGTATCCATATTCCAAGAAGTAAGAGGAAATACCTTGCTTCAGATACTCACCACCCCTATCAGATCTTAATACCTGGATTTTACTGTCAAACTGGGTAAGAACAAACTTATGAAAGTTCTTGAATACGACATGAACATCACTATTATCTTTCACTAAGTAAACCCAAGAGACTCGAGAGTAGCCATCAATAAAGGTAACAAACCAACGAAAACCACAAGCAGTAGTGACACGTGAGGGACCCCAGACATCACTATGTACAATAGCAAAAGGAGATAAACTTCTACTCATGCTTAAACGATAAGGAACCCGGTGATGTTTAGCTAGCTCACATGCTTCACAATGAAATTTAGATATATCTAGTTCTGAAAACAACTTAGGAAACAACCTTTGCAAATACCCAAAAGAATGATGTCCTAATCATTTATGCCATAACTAGACTTGTTATTCAGAAGTAGGTCCACTTGTTGACTTGTAGGCTCTTGTGTTGCTCTCTTGTTCCGTATCTTCTAATTCCAAGTAGTAAAGGCCCCTCCCTCCTTACCATAACCAATGGTCTTCCCGGTTTGAAGATCCTGAAAAACGCAATGTGTGTTAAATAAGGTACCACAACACTTTAATGCTTTAGTTATCTGACTGATGAAGAGGAGATTGCAAGAGAGGTTCGGGACATGTAACACCGTAGAGAGGGACATAGAGCTAGTTATTGGAATATTCCCTTCACCAGAAACAATAGTTGGAGACCCATCAGCAGTCAAGATACACGGTTTACTAGGATTGGGATTGTAAGTGGAAAACATATTAGACTTGGTAGACATGTGATATGTTGCTCCACTATCAACAATCCAAGGATCCTTAGATTTATCACATGTAGATTTAGTTGCATTACCAAAGGTATCTTTGTTACATGATTGAGCCATAGAAGTATACCCAACATACTATTTGGATGACAACATTCGAGCATACTCCTTTATCATTTGCTCAATTTGGGCTTGAGCTAGTTGAGAAGACATGTCGGTTGATGTAGATGGAGACTCCTCCTCATCAGTTGTGTGGTATGCTCTTGGGCCACCATTGAGACCTTCTCTTGTTCCACTAACACCCACTAGAGAAACACCCTCTCCTGTTACCATTCTGCCATTATGGGCACCAATTTAGCTTAAAGCATGTCTCCTTAGTATGTCTTCTTTTGTTACAATAGTCACAGGCTTGCAGTTATTTTCTGATATTCTGTTGTAGAGGTGGTAATAGTCTTCAATGCTGAACTTTCTTGAGCTACTGGAGATGCCATAGCAATTCTTCAAAGTTCTCCAGACCTTACAATTCCATAAACTCCCTGAAGTGTAGGCAATGGATCTTTCCCAATATTTGAATCCTAACAGGGTCAAAATCAGGGTCTAGACCAGAAAGGAACTCAATGATTCGACCCTTTGCAATCCTCTTCTGCAACTTGATGGTGTCGGCAACACACTTCATGTCACACGGCTGGAGGGAGTCAAGTTCTTGCCACAAAGCTTGAATAGCATTATAGTAGACCGACAAGGGTGTATTATTCTATCGTGTCTCTATAACTCTTCGATTCAAATCATAGATTTGTATAGCATCACCACTCACCACATAAATCTGAGCGAATGCATCCCACAGTTCTTTTGTAGTGGCTAGGCGCATAAAACTGCTCCTTAGATCAGGAAACATAAAATCTAATAACCAACTCATTATTAGGGCATTTTCTTCCGCCCAAGTCTCATAAGTAGGGTCCGGTTGCTGGGCATGCTTTGCTTCTAGTTAGATACCCAATCTTTCCCTTACTGGTGATGTAAATCACCCAATGAGACCAAACAAGGTAGTTGGAATCATCCTACTTACAAGATGTCTTCTAAACATTCATCCAATCATTATGAGAAAAGTCTATAGATGTTAAACTCCCAGAATTAGATAAACTACTACTCTTAGAAGTACTAGCCATAGATTTAACTCAACAAACAGAGGCAAACTTCAATGAGAAACCAACTTAAAAACAGCTACAGGTTCTTGAAAAACAACAATTTGTAGCTTCTTAAAAACACTTTCAGGATCTAACTTATGAATCTTAATCACCGACCGAAGCAACGGTAGATCAAGCTAAAGAAGGGAATCTGGATGGGTTTTCTCTTGTCTCTTGCTCTAATACCATGTAGGAATCAAGAGAGAGTGAATGGAAGAGTATAAACCACTTAGATGAAAAAGTCCTTTTATCTTATAGATTGATTATACACAGTTACAAGAATACCCAAAAAAATATATAAACATTGTTCACAAATCACTGTACACTATTCCTACCCTGCATAACTCCGCGTACACAGATTATACATGTGAAAAAACTCTTATATCTCACACTCTTGTTACACTTGCATCTTTGATCAAATGGATATGATGGGACGGTTGTTTTCCACAAAATGGACTAATTGTTGCGCAGATGAAAGTTGAAATCTTCCTTTACCAAATCAGAATTTAATTTGATATTGTTGATCTTGCAGACTCTTATCTCAGCTGGCTTAGACACCACATCAGTGTCGTGGACATGGGCTCTCTCATTACTACTCACCCCTTGTATCTTAAGAAACGCCCAGGATGAACTAAACACCGTAGTCGGGAAGGACCGAAATGTAGTCGGGAAGGACCGAAATGTAGAGCAACGTGACATCAACAACCTGGTCTACCTCCAAGCAATCATCAAGGAAATAGTAGGTTTGTACCCTGCTGGCCCACTCTCATTACGTCACGAGGCTATTGAAGACTGTATTTTGGGTGGATATAAAGTGAAAGCAGGCACACATTTGCTGGTTAACTTGTGGAACATCGAGACCCTCGAATATGGTCCAACCCATCAGAGTTTAAGCCACAAAGGTTTCTTCAACAAGCTAATGGCAGTGCTGGTGGTGAAGCGGCACATTTGAACTTTAGGGAACATCATTTCCGGTTTACACCATTCAGATCAGGACGAAGAATATGCACAGGGATGAACTTCGCATTCCAAACGCTGCATATCGTGCTGGATCGCCTTCTCCATGCATTCAATTTCGACAACGACTCGACTAGTAATAAACATGACTGAAGGTTCAGGCGTACTTAACCATGCCCAAAGTGACATCGCTCAAAGTTCAACTTCGTCCCGGCCTCCCTGCAACACTGTATTAGAAGTAACAAGAATTAAATAAGAGGAAAATTGTAATGCATTTGTTATGTTTAAAGTATTTACTTGCAAGAGTCTTTGACAATGTTTTCTGTTTTCCTTAATCAGATAAATTTGATGTTCTAAACGACATTAAAGCTTGAACTTTAGACACAGACTACCGAATTTGTTGTTTTTTTTTTTATTTTCTTGTCCGAGATTTAGAGGCGCCGGACAGAATCAAAACTGTCTTAGGCGTCACTCAATTGTGTCTTGGTATGGTTAACTAGGAGACCCTTACTATACACTGTTCTACGTCTTATTTAAGTTTATCTTGGTCTTTTAAGCTGGAAAACAAACTACCTATACATCTAGGAAACAAACTTGGTGTTGGTCAAAGAATGATGTAAGAATATATAGAGCATACATGATAAAAAAAAAGTCTAAAGTATCATGACCATACATTTGAAGGATAACTCACTCACTTAATATGAATCACCGGCAACAGGAGGCTTCTTGACTGAAAATCGAGGACCAGCATTGAGAGGGAGTAAACTCCAATAAGAACCATGACTGTCAATGCAACAACTATGCCATTTGATCATGTAAGAACCCTCTGGAAATGCAGTAACATCGAATAAACAATTTGAAAATCCCTGCCCCCTCTGATTGAGTTCATCAAAAGACACAAAACAAAACACAAACCCACATCCATCACCAGAAATTCTACCACGCTTTCTAGCACCCATTTCGTCAGTACTATTCATAACATAGAGCATCAGCTTTTCATTCAGATCCAAAGAATCATCACTTTCTGAAGCAGGATAACCAAATCGCTTCTGCTCCTCCTCCATTTGTCCATCAGATGCAGGTGTGCAGTAGGATGGTTTACAAGCTAGAACGCAATAAAAGTTTGCAGACAGAACCTCGGGTACATTTTTCATTTGGAGGCAGAGATTTAGAGACAGATGGGAGCCAGGCAAAATAGATATCTCATCAGATTTTCTGTTATCAGCAGTACAGGTGAACAATTCTGCACCAGGGCAAGGCCTGATAAAACAGTAGCTAATTAGTATTGAGTAATGATTCTGTTTCATTACCAAGCCTTCTTTAAACCGACAGACGGCGTCAAAGCTTAATAATCAACATTAGGGTGTTGAAGCCACAAAGTTCAACAGCAACCTCCAAATTGATGGATTTTGCCACAAGAGGCCCAAAGAACTTAAAAAAAAAAAGGAAACAAGCTAGAGTTTGGAGCAGCATACCTTACTTGAAAGAAGTATTTTGGAGTCTGAAGTGATATCTGCATCCACTTAGTAAGTATGCCCCTCAGTAGTTGAACCCCTGCTTTGGACACTTGGCCTAGAATGCCCTTACAGTTCATCTTCCTTGCCTCTTCTTGAAGATGCAGTACTTCTTTTACAGCATTCCTTGAAACAACCAAAATTTCTCGTTCTCTGAATCCAGATCCATATAGAAACGTTTTTTGATGCAAGTGGAAGCAGCTCTTTGGCTCTTCAATGGAAGTCAATAGCACCTTTAAATTTGTACTAGTTTCCTTATCTACATGTTGTAACCTCTTGATTGCATCTTTTAGCAGCGTCGAATGCGAACACTTCATCAAGTTCTCCAAATCACGGAGCATAGATTTCTCATATAGGTTTGGATGGTAGAGAACAAAACCTGTACAAAAGGCCAGTACTGAGCAATTTACAGCAAGTCCTGAAACGGTCCTGAAACTTTCAGTGTCCATACCAATGAAAGATGTAGCAAGAAGATCAAATTCCCGAACCAACCTATTCAATCGAAATGAGAATCGTGTCAAGAAATATACCAACAAAAGAAAATCAGGTCCAGTTTCCTCAGCTTCAGTACCACCTTCATATGAGACTGATGTTTTGTAGCAAATATTTGCATTGTTGCATGTATCAGAACTCAAAAATCTCAGAATATCAAGAGCAGCTTCCAAAAACTTAGCTCTCAAGTCCAAAAACCACTTTTGGAAATAAAAGGTTTGATCGAGTGTGATAGCACATCCCAATACTTTACTTGCAGCGCGTATGCCAGTGCAAGCTTCTGTAAGGCTTACAATGTAATTCTGAGAGTCAGCATTCCAAGCGGGTAAAGCACTCGTACAAGGTGCAACCCAGACCTCACTTACTTGTTTTGGGAAATTAAGCAGAAGGACAGTACTTTCGGCTTGAGCAAATAGAGTCAGGGATTTTAACCAGTTAACATTGGACTCTGATTGGACCTTATTTATCAACTGCCCAGACAGAATTGCAACAACCAACCACAATCCCTGACATGCCGCCCATTGTGCAAATCTGTAGATGGACCAATTATTGTTTCCTGCTATCAAATTTTTCATATACTCAACAACAACTCTCTCATGCTGAAACCTGTAATTAATATTAGCTATCCTCAACTCTTCTGCGACGATACAGATTTCATTATCATCATTCACTGAATAAGTCCCCATCACATGAGAGTGTAAGAATAATAAGTGGACGGTGTGGATGTCCTGGGTAAATAAGCTGCTTTGGAGTATGACATTGAGCAGAAGCTTCATTGACTGGTGCAGTTGAGAAGTAATTGCACTAGCTACATCAAGTGTTACGCAAGATTCCACAACTTTATATACGCAGGAGATAAGGTTTGATGCAACAGGAACATGCCTTCCTACATCTAACATCACAGTATCACGAAGAGAAGACGACACAACTGTTGTTTCCGAGTTTTCTGTGCACAAATCCATCATCGGTTCTATGATTAATCTAATTTTGTCAAGAACAAGAACACCCAATGATGGGTGTTCCTTAACCAGACTAACTATTAGATAGAGCAAGCTTCGACATTCTTGCTCCACTTCAGACGTAGTGCGACAAGTCTCTAGTACTGGCTTTACCAGACCCTCTATCTGATCTAATAGTGACAAAAGGACCCAGGATGGAAGATGAATAAGATCATTTGCATCTGGTGTCATTTCCATTCCCATCCTATGGTCACAAGATATATATACAAGAAGACAGAGGGCCAATAATTTTTTGGGTAAGATAGGAGATTGAGCTGCAGCCTTAACAGATGGTACAAAGTTTACCAATTCAGATATATCCATGCAAGGACGTCGCACTGTCTGTAAATTTCAGAAGGACCCGATTATAATTTGATAAGTTGTATTGTGTGTGCCTGTGACAGTGAAAGTGACAGTGACAGACTAGGTACTGACCTTATGCAATAACTTTAGTGCTTCACATTGCAAACCCAATGAATGGTTACTGCTATCCACTATATGCGATAGTGCTTTGAGTAGAATAGCATTTACAGGAAAACGACAGACTCCTCCTGCCAAGAGAGAGTTCAAACATCTTAACGCAATAGCTTGCACACATGAAGCAGATGGTTGCACCAGGAATGGCAAGAGCAAGTCTACCTACATCGAGAAACAAGAATTTAGGATAGTATGTTAAAGTTCTCCAAGGCAACCTTTCCTAAACATCCAATTATAATTTCTAACTCTCACTTTCGTGTGCGAACTTATACAATCAATAAATTATTCATTATGTTACACATGTAGGACCGCTCCATATATCCCATGTTAGCCTATTTCTAACTAATTTTGAACTCATAAAACTAGTACTGTAATATTTTCAGCAAATGTTTTACACTTTTAAAACGAGGTGAACATGCCATGAAAAGAACAAAGCTAACATCTTTACACATTTCTTAGGTTTTAATCACAGATTAAAAACATGACTTGCTTAAAATATTAAAAAGAGTACCTGTTCAGAGATCAGAAGCATCGACTTGGATGCAAGCTTTGAGAGTGCTACTAACATCTCTGGTATAAATTCCTTGTGGAAAGATTCCAAAACCATCTTTTTACCTGCCTGGAGAAAAAATAAGTTAATGATAGTAGCATGGCCATTATAAAAAATGAAGTGGAAAATTTTCAGACCTTGTAAGCTCTGTTTGCAAGTGACAATGAAGTCCCGGTACAAGTTAATCTGCGAGCTCCAGCTAGCTTTAAACTTGAGATTGTTTTTGACGAAGTTATCATGTTAATCAGCATTTCCAATACAATACATGCAAAATCCTCTGATAACTCAGAAATGCAACCGGCGGCGAATAATGATGCCTTCACCTGACAACTCAAATTAGTGGAGTTATTTTATGCTTTTTTCAAGATAATATAACCCAAAAACAATGACAACAAGGTTGTGATCACATCGTCTTGTTTATCTGCTAGAAATTCGCAAGGATATCTTAGCAACAAAGTGGAGGTACAGGCGGACCACATGATTGTTAGACATGTTCCTAACTAGTAGAGGCCTCCTGCACCAATATCAACCCAGTCATTTCGCAACATCACTTCGACAAAGTATAAACTTCATTAAAACCACTCGACAATCTCCCATGATCACACTAACATCAACAGTGTTGTATGCGCACCTAAGCAATCAAACTTTGGCATAGATATATTACGGTTTACCCGCATGTATGCCGCGTGTACTTTTCTTATAGGAATAGCAGGAAATCCTTGTTTAAACACTTCAAACATAACTGAGATACTAACAGTACAATACAATTCTGACTAAACATCACACAAAAGAAATCAACACAATCACATGCTGCACACGGGAAATATTACACAAATCAGTTCATGACTAATATTTTCCATAAAGTCTCTAATACATATTATGAACCACCGGATTTCATTACTGAAATAATTTTGAAAGGAGTAGATGCATGCACGGACATAACCTATCAAACCCTGCATAGGTATCACACCTTGGCATATATATCCTAGGGGTTTACTTATCAAACCTTAGGAATAGCAAGAAATCCTAGTTCCAACCTTAAAAACATAATTATGTTACTATTACTATAAAAAGTTACTGACAACTTACTCGTCACTCGAAAGAAATCAACACAATCACATGCCGAACACGAAACAGTTCGTTCTGAAATCATTATGACAAACAGTAGAAGTGTACAATGATCTCACCTCGGAAACATGGCAAGAACCCAAACTGGACAACACCATATACCTAATCTCAGCACTATCCTTGGCAAAATCAGCCCAACAACCAATTAATCGTAAAACCAACCCTCTTGATTCCACATCTCCAGTATCATAAACTAGCTTTACTCTTTTAAGAAGTTCAGCATAATTAAAAACCCTATCCTTCTTCAATATCCCATTATAACTTTTCCCTTTACTTCTCCTGAACTTCGCCTCCACCAGAAAAGCTTTCAAAACAGAAATTCTAATCTGTTTATCACCAGACTTGAATGCATCCGCTAGCCGTAGAAGTATAGTATTTGCAAACAATCTATCTTCACCAGGAATTAAACCAAACATTTGTAATACTGATAATGGATAATTAGGTTCTTTACTCCATTGTTCAAGTCGAGTTCCAGTTTGTAATATCGATTCAATAACTTTACCTGTAATCATAAAATCAAAAAAAAAAATTAAAAAAAAATGTAAAACCCTAGAATATGAAATACCAAAATCATAAGAGTAGAATTAATTGGTTAACCAGATTGTTCGTTACCAGGTTTTTTGGATCGGAGACCGTTCTCAAGCTCAATGCTCCATTGCATGGCGTGAGCTGCACAAATCTTTTCCATGGCTTTTACTTCTCGTCTTCCCTACTTGGATTTGAGCGTCATGGTGAAAAATATTAGCGCCAAAGAGAAAGGAAAGAAAGGAAAGATCTTAGGCTCGCTACAATGGGATCCAGGATCCCACATTAGACACTGTTGAAGTGTCGTATATGGGTGAATAGTTCGAGTGATCCAAAATGAGTGCTGCGTTTAGCTTGGATCCAAGTTGGAAGTATCCAAGGGACGCAGATTTGAAGCTAACGTCTTGAAAAAGCATCACCGCAGGTTCCTAAATGCGTAACAGAGAATAATTTACGAGAATATTCTTCCACCACACGTGATTTGAAAGCGCGCTTTGGCCGGTCAACACGGTCAATCTTCAAATCGCGCATGGACCGGTCAACACATTCAATACGCAATTTGAAACCCAATTTTGAGTATTCTAAGAAACGAGTTACAAGCTGCGTCTTTGTGATTTTAAAATGCGCATCAACACGGAATCTCGGATTCCCATTGCGCCCAGGCGTTGTATTTTGGTGACGTGGATCAAGAAATAGCTTGAATCTTGGACCACGGTTAGACCTAGCCTTAGGGGCTACGTGAGTATGGGTTTGTATAGGGTGGGCTGGTCCACCGTTAGCAATTTTCTGAGCTATTGGCGAAATTCTCATGCAATGGTTATGGCGCTCAAGAGGGATCACATAAATCATACTACTACGTTCGTTTTGGAAAGAAAGCGAAATTGGGGATATAAAAAGGAATCGGGGATATTGATTACTTCTCACAAACCATGGTGTGTGTTAAGGGATGATTTTTGGGTATGAAAATACTTAAATACCCTTTGGTTAATTAAAAAACATTATGAAAATACCATACTACACTTTCTACTAAAACATTAAAATCAAAAAACAAAAACATATCCCCATTCTCCCCAAATCAGTTCCGGCACTCTTAGGTTTTTAAAATATTTTTTTTCTTCCATCTTCTTCTTCGTCCGTTCTTCATCGTCGATTCAAAAATTTCTTCGTCGATTAACCTACACGAATCATAAACAATGCCTCCACGAAAGAAACCAAATGCCGGTCGAACTCAACATCGATTGCTCAACAAAAGCAGTGAGAAAGACTTGCTAAGATTGCTCAAGAGCAAGAACACGAAGAAACAACGTTATCGGCGATCAACTACTCGGAAATATGGCTTACTGTGAGAAGGTAAGTCATTTAAAACCCCATTTTAATTAGTGTTTCAATCGATTTGTAGCTATGGTTTTAGGTTAGAATCACGAACCCTAACTCAACAGTTGAGTTTGAAGAAAGTACGGCATTGATATTTGTATGAAC